>BMAO01029164.1:0-39016 GCA_019973975.1 Trichonephila clavata
TACATCATTTCGAAAAATTTGAGATCCCGTTTCTTATATTAAGTCGCGCTTGCAGAATTTCACAAAGTGGATTCTTGGTAAAACCAGGATTCGAACCCATGATTAATCTTCTAGACTGCGATCCATTAAAAAAGATAAAAATTGTAGAAATACCTAATACGAAGTAAAAATAGACGCGAAAACTAAATACTACTTAGAATTTTCTTTTAGAATATAAATTTTTATAAGTAGGTCTGTACTGTGGAAATCTGTCACGAACTGATAAAAGAAAGTAGAAAATGGAAACGACAGATTTAAAGAATTAAAAAAAAACTAAACTTTATTTAAAAAAAGATTTCTTTCGATGGAAAATAAATTGACTGATTTGAGCATACCAAATTGTATCAAAATTTTTAAAATTTCATATGAATTTTATTAAACTTACCAATAATTTTATTTTACATAATTATTCCACTTAACAAATGGTTAGAAATTTGTATTGTTTTTAATATAGCAATTATAAATCAAATAATAAATGGAATGTTTTCAGTATCAGAATGTTTACTTAATTAAACCAATCCTTAAATTAACTTAATAAATTTATTAGTATTAAATTCTAAAACGATGTAAGCAAAATACAAATTTTACCTCAAGATGTATACACAATATATGTAGAGAGAGTGAGACCTTATCGCTCCTGTAACGTGCCATATTAAATAAGTATTAATTATATATATAATTCAACCTTGCATTTATTTTAACTAAATAGTTTTGTACAAGGAAAATTTTAGATACTTCCATTCTTTAACGATATAATTACTTAATGTTTTATATAAAAATGACACCTTTAAATTGAGGAAAGTTTAGTTTCACAGAAAACGGGACGACTATTTAAGGACTGAAGAGTAATAATATCCAGAATAGTGAAATAAATATGTTTCTTTTGTCAGTAAAATTTTTAAAAAATAAACGATATGCAATGATAAAAGAAGGATTTTTTCAACAACATAATATTTGAAAGAAACATATTTACTATTTAATGTGATATAGGTGCTGGTAGAGACGTTCCTTTCTCATTTGTTCGTTTTCCCTCTAGTTATTACTTTCACTCTTTGCCGAAAAATGTATTTAAATATCACAAATTTTTTTAACCTAGTTCGTTTTAAACTCATCTTCAGGAGTGAAAAATACAGGTAATGGGCTTAGAGAGAAAGAGAGCTAGAAAAAGAGAACAGAGTCACGTTAAAACTTTTAAGTACCTTTTGAAATTGTTTAACTAATTAAGAAATACCTCTTTGTAGGATTTAGGTATTAAATAAGTGGAATTAATTTATTGAATTAGAATTTCGCGTTGTATTGCAAAAGATGCTGCGAAATAATTTAGAGCTCACATCAATAGACCGCGGCGAATGTTATGATTATTAATAAATTGAATGACAAAAAATGAAAGCGGATTTATTATTTTCAAGATACATTAAGTACATTTTATAAGATATTCATGTTCTTTTGATCTCGGAATTTTGTTCATTAAAAATTTTTCAATATGATTGATTGCATAATATAAAACACCTGAATTTGTTTGTAATAGTTTGCATAATAAAGGCTTGTATTGATAACTCAAATCAAAGGCGCAATAGCCCATGAGAGCCAAGGCCTATGGTGCCCGTATTAGTTTTTCTGATCTTGGGCACTGAGGTGCATGAGTAGATGTTCCGTTCAGGTGGTTAGTCTGACGCAAAACCCCCAGTGTTAAGTTCCCGTGCAAGCTTGGTACTCATTTATCGACCCACTGAAGGGATAAAAGTCGGGTCGACCTTGTCAGTCCAGGGTTTGAGCCCCGGACCTGTGTCGCTGAAACGTGATGCACTGCCACTCGGCCACTGGCTACGATTATATTGATAACTTCTGTATAATATGCTCTGTATTAATTTATAAAACAGAAATGTACAAATAGAAGCCTTAGTTTACCATAGCAATTATTCAATAGAAGCGATTTTCAAAATTTTATTCCTTGAATTATCGTTTTTGCAAGCATTATCTATTTTCTAAAGATGATATTACCTCAAAAAACTAAAAAAAATATTTAAAAATTAAAAAAAAAATAGTGTGACTGGCTCAAAATCACTTTCAAATATGAATTTTTATTTATATAAGCGATAGATCTCGTAATTCTGACCTGTAATTTAGTAACAAGGATGATACCAGAGCTCGTATATATATACGAGTATACTTCACATATTTGATATAAAACTATCTTCGATGAAATCAAAACTGGCGCGACTGGAAGCCCGCTGTTTGTGATCACATCACTAGACTTCCATAACCCAAATATCAATTCTAGTGCAAACATAAAAATAAAAATAAAAAGCATTGCATATTTCTAATTTTTTAGTGAAAAAAAAATACGAAATAAATTTTTTTTGTAAAAAGTCATGCAATTAAAATCTAATATAATTTCGTATTTTCATATCAAGCCATTTATTCAATAGAAATCAATTCCTTTTTGTAATACTTAATTATCTAATGAAAATTAGTCATTTTCATTTTTCAACTTTCTTTTAGATTAAAAAAAAAACTGCATTTCATGATAGGTTTCTGTTATCAGGGCCGGATCTATGTATGGGCTTAAGGGGCTGCAGCCCAGGGCCCCCAGGTTCTGGGGGCCCCCGTTCCCCGTTGAAGCTAAATAGAAAAATATGCTTACAATCAAAATAGTAATAAAATAAAAAACCAGTAAAAAATACATTTAAAAAAAAAATAAAATACTTAAAATACCATACCAAATTTATTTTTATTTCACAATTTACTTTTTTTCTCCCGCCTTACCACCGAATACGTGGAAATTAATAATTAAGAAGGTACAGATGAGCATCGAGCACGAAAACAAACGTAGTGACACTTTTTATGTAGTTATTTATTTTTGTGCAGTAGGTGCAATCAGGTTTTGGGCCCGAAACCGGATCTTACAAAGGATTGAAAAATCCATAGCATAACATTGACTTTGGGCCCACTAGAACCTTGGGGACCCCTCAATGTGGGGATGCAGGGAAGTACGTTACGCCAGGGAAGTGAAAGGAACTTAGCCAAAGAAAACGGAGAAACACAACAAGCAAATATTAATGAAGAAAATATTCAAGATTTCGGTGACCAGCAGCCATCTAAAAATATATTGTTCAAACAGAGGACATCAGTAATGCCTCGACCGAAAAGTGTTTACAAAATGTTGGGTTTGAGTTTAAAAAATACGTTGACGTGGGCTCGTGGCCTAAATCACTAAGTAATAATTTATTGATTGTATCCTTTCACATGAAATGAGTTATTTTCAAAATAAAAATCCAAACAATATATATTCTGTTTCGGTAAGAGAATACAAAGGACAAATGAAATCATTTTCGAATAATCATTTCATTGAAAAACTTGAAAATGGCTAAGTACTGGAAAGATCTTGGCTATGTTATTCAACTAGAGTATTGGTAGTGTTTTTTGTTGGACCTGCAAACTTTTTTCTAAAACAAATTCTCAAGACACAACTGACTTTTCTGATAGTAAACACTTAACAAGTTGTTTCGAAAATCAGGAAAATTCTATTGAACATAAAAATTTAGTGTTAGTTAGGTTGACACGAAAGGAAAATAAGTCTGTTTTACAAGGGGAGGGCATGACTAAGGAAATTCATTTGGGGACGTGACTTTGTGTATTAGCAGTACTCCTTTAGGGCAGTGGTCTTCAAACTTTTTCAACTCATGGAACCCCTATAACTTGAAAGGGCTTTTGTGGAACAACTTTAACTAGAAAGTGTTTTCGTGGAGCCCAATTCCAAACACATACGTCGAAGAATATGTCTCAAAGTAATATTTAAAGTAGATCAACATGTTACAGGCACTTCATGTAAAAGCAATTAAAAAAGTATTTGCACATTTATTACTAAAAATATTCTAATCTAATTTTGTTAATAAAATTTACTCATTCAAGTGCCACCTATACATACATGTAGGAAAGGAGTGCAAGTTTTCTTTTACTTCTTTTGATTTTTATTGTAAGAGATGGCACCACTAATCGAAACCACGTGAGTTTTAGCTGCGCGATACGATGAGATTATGTATTTATAAAGGTGGCAGAAAGAAGAAACTGGGAGTTGCACCAAAGCTTGAACGAAGGCAGGTCAGAGGAAATCGCTCTGTCCGTTGTTTTGAGAAAGAGTACGTGTTTTCGGAATTAGTATGGTGTTATCTCGAATAATTTAAAACCCCTTGTAAATAGTTAATGTTTTAGTTGTGTTATTAATAAATTAAGTTATTTTAACTCTGCGTGCTTATTTTAACATTAAAATCGAACCTTCCCCTAGACGCCGTCCCACATACATTATATTTAATAACTGAGATATATGTGCTTCCTTTTTTTCACACGTTCGAAGACTAGGTCTGTTGATTAAGTGCAATCGCATTACTTATTCTGAGTTTAATTTGGTTTTATACTTTGCTTTTGTAGCCACTTACGTTGAGAAATGTCTTTCGCTTAAAGACAATGTTCTGAATGGCATAAAAATGTTTATAGACGTGTGAGAAATCCTGTGTATTTTGCACGAGAGAGAATTTGAAACCTAATATTTAGAAGATGTTCTTGCTTAAATTTAGATTTTATCATCAACTCTGTTAACATGCTGTTCGTTTTCCTTCATAATAGGTGTTGTTTTCCACGATTGTAAAAAGGTGCATTTTCCATTAGAAAACTATTTAGTTTGCAAGACGTGCTAACTAACGAGTATAAAATTATCTCGTGGAACCCGAAATAGTAAACAATAGAATATTCACAATCTAGAAGAAAAATATATATATAAAGTTTAATTATTCTTTTATTATTTTATAATAAAAGTTTAAAAAGCGTTGTAAAATAAAGTTATTATATATAAATAAAATTTTCAGTTTTAATGAATAGGGGAGGGGGTGATGAGCCTTAGATACTTGTAACCTGAACTTCATAGAAAACGTAAATCCATTTTGCATACATATTTATTTCTTCTAGATTTCTTATTGTGACTCGTGGAACCCCTAAGTATGCCACGGTTCCTTGGAACACAGTTTGAAGACCACTGCTTTAGGATGTTCAACCCTCAATGTAATAGCGCCGAATGGGTAGTCAATTTGGAGAAAATAGCAATCGAAATTCATACTATACAATTCATTTGATACAATGAAGTTTTAATCAGCTCCAGCGATGCAGCGGCATAGATGATAGCGCACCTGCATTTTTTGCAAACGGTCAGGGCTCGAGTCGCTCTGTAGACTTGCTTTTTTCTCCAATTCATTTAATTATTTTTACAATTAAATAATTTTTCTTATCAAATATTTTAAATAATTATAAAAAAATTATAATAATAAAATATCATAAACAATTTTACATATTATAAAACTATTTTTTATCTAATTATAAAACTATTTATAATTATTTTACTTTTTAAAATACAAAATACTTACATAAAATCATTTAATATAATATATTTCTATAACAAATATTATTTATTAATAATGTTATAATAATTAATATTATAATAATATATTAATATTATAATATATTTATAAAATATAATGCAAGTATTTATATAATTATAATAATTGTCTTAGTTTTTAAAATATAAAATAATTACATAAAATATTTAATGAGCCTTTTTTAAATAAATTTATTTAATTGCAAAAATAATTAAATGAGTTGAAAAAAAAAACAAAGCAAGTCGATCGAGCGACTCGAACCCTGACAGACCGCGTGGAATGCATGGGAACTACCACCTATGCCACTGCATCGAAGGAGCTGAAAAAACTTAATGGTATAAAAGCTAAGTATGAATTTCGAAGGCTATTTTCTCGGAACTGAATGTCTACTCAGCGCTGTAATATTGACGGTTGAACATCCTAAAGGAGTACTACTATTACACAAAATCTCGTCCCGAAATATATTTCCTTAGTCGTGTCCTCCCCTTGTTAGATAAACCGTTACAGGAGCAACTAAGAAAAGATACACAATATAATATTACCACAATGTCCTCAAACGTGTTATTGCGGTAGAACAGTATTTGGCTACATATAAGAGGTTTAACATTTAGAGGTGCCGAGGAAGTTTTTGGTTCTCCTCATATTGGTAATTTTATAGGTGCCCTGGAACTGCTAGCAGTGAGTTCGACCCATTCATCCATGAACATATTGAACAGTGAGAATTACGGCCAAAATCGTTAATATCGTACTTATCAAAAACGATATATTAGCAAATAATCGAGATCATGGCTAGCAAATCATTAAAACAATTACAACTCAAATAAATAACGTTTATACAGCGTGATAGATTCAACACCAAATTTGTGCCACAATGACCAATTTGCTATTGTACTATGATATTGTTTTCGGGGAAAATATATGAAAGATGTCTCATTAATAAAGATTAGTAGTCACACTGTTTTCTACTTATTTAATTCTCTACAAGAATTTTTAGAAACAAATGGACTGCTGTTGGATAATTGTAGGGGACAGTCATTTGACAACGCTGCCAATATGTTCGGTCGATATAATGGTGTGCAAGCTCTTCTAAAAGAAAAAAATAAATTCGCTAATTATGTATCGCGTGCTGCACATTCTCTTAGTCTGGTTGGTGCAGAATCAGTTAAGGTTGAAACTGAAATAGTGAACTTCTTTGTTTTAGTGCAACAAATATATGTTTTCTTTTCTGCTTCGACCCTTAGGTGGGAACTTCTAAATCGGGAAATTAAACTGAAATTTACCTTAAAATTTTAAGTCAGACCAGATAGTCTTGTCACTACGATGCTGTTGAAGCCTTAAAAGATAATTATGGTAATAACATGAATATTATTAAAACCTTTTAGTGACAATGAAAATGAAAAAATTGATTTTCGAAAAAATGCAGTAAATTGTTTTAATAAATTAACAAAATTCGAACTGTGCGATTTTAATTATATTTTAGGAAGAAACTTTTGAAAGATTTAATTGTTAACAAAAAATTACAAACTCCTGGTTTGGACATCTGTGAAGGAAATAAGTTAATTATGTCAATAAAAACGTAGGAGAGCGATGCACATTAAATCTGTTGAGAGCTTAAACGTGTCCTCCGTTGGTGTGGTAGTTAGGAGAGGGGGTGCCAGCTGAGGTGTCGTCCTCGTCACTTGACCATGGCTCAAAATTACGAGGTCCATCGCCAAAAGCCCTCGTGTAGCTGAAAAGGGTGGCGTTAATATTCACTCACTGTGAAGGAAATTAGTTAATTATTAAAAACATTTATAAGCAATGTACATGAATCAGATAAAAAAACTAAAGGAGAATCAAGACGCAGCCAAAAAATTAAGTCATGGGGAAGAAACAGAATATAGTGATGTGAGCAAGAGACGAGTTATTTCAAAATTTTCAGATAAATCGACAAAAAAAGCTCTGTATGGGACAGAAAAATTTAAAAGGGACACGCTTATTGTTTTGTTAGATAAGCTAACCCTTGATTTAAATAGAAGTCAAATATATGCAGAATATAGTATTTAAATTTTTGATGGATTTGCAAAATCAAAGTAAGGAGAACGTCGACCTGGAGAGTTTACTCCCTATTCAGATGACGTAGACCAACATTTAGTAAATGAAGGTGTTCAACTCAAAATTTATCTAAAACAAACTGATCTGTCCTATACATGTAGTGATGTTAAATTTAATTTTTGAAAAGAAACTTGTTGACGTTTTTCCAAATTTGTATACCGTTTTAAAGATTTTTATAACGCTCCCTATATTACTAGGGAAGCGGAGCATGCATTCTCTAAAATGTCCTATATAAAAGTATAGGACAACAATGACTGATACTAGACTTACTTATTTATCACTTCTTTCTATAAATACTGATCTCATTAAAGAAAAAAATGGGATGAGCAAATAAAAAATTTGCAGTTCAAAAATAAGGAAAATGTTTTTGTTTTTTTAAAAATTATGTTATTGTTTATAACGAACTTAAATTGTTTGAAAAAACATTTTCAAAAACCTCTTAAGACAGAGTTTTGAAAATCCCCCCTCCCCAAAATGTTTTTATATAAAAACGGCATAATTTTTAATTATTTAGGGGCCCCCTAAGTATCATTGGCCCAGGGCCCCCAAAGGTAACGGTCCGGCCCTGTCTGTTATATAATCGTAGGTATAAAAATCTGTATTATGAAGAATAATTCTACTTAGTTAGCAGATTTTTTATTTTATATAGCTTTTATTTTTTAGTCGATATTATATTCTGATTATTAGGTGCGTCGAGGCTCAAATCTTGATTTGATCAAAGGTTCATCATGTGAAATTCAGCAAGTATAAATTATTACATGAAACAAAAACAAAGAAAGAGGAATTCAACTGTCATAAACTTTTTCTGAATAGGTGAAAAATATACTATTTAATTTTAACTGTAATAAATTTCAGCAAATTTTAATTTCTTACAAATTAAGAGAAATACATGATTGTTTCAGAGTTAATTATAGTCTCTTTTATCAGTTTTACTAATTTTTTTACCGTATCCATAAAACTTAACGCTATTTTAGTTCCTTGATATTATATGACAGAATCGAATGTGATATGTGTTTTGATATTTTTTATTACTTATTCACGTTTTAAGTTCTGAAACTAACAAAATGCTATTCATCATTTTTTAAACGCTATGATTTACCAACAAATCTAAATCTAAAATTTCGGTTGATATAATATATCTTGTCTTTAACAATAATAAAATAAATTCTAAATTATATTCGAAGTTCCTGACATGGATATAATGTTTATTATCTTCTTTTAGAAAACTGTGGATTGAGGAACATGTTTATTTATCCTTTTCATTAACACATACATTATCTTCCGTTGTATATACGCCAATTCTATTTCAAATTTTACATCGATATTCGAAATATGTTAATTTAAATTTTAGAAGTAGGTTTAGTTATTGAAATATCGTTAAATCTTACAGGGACACATAGAGCGATAGCATTAAAATCGATTTATTTCTCATCTAAGGCCTCTGAAAGGAAAAATATGCAGCACTCATAAAGCGAATCATTTTAGTCGAAGAAATCTGACTGTCTTCGACTCCCCTCCGGGGAACGAACTTCGGCCTTGAACCCCCTCTTACCCCCCATGAGAGAAAAGCGACAAAACAACACTCCAGCTAAAACTGTTGTTCCTACCCTCCTTCTCATGTGTCGCTGACGGATCGACATTTTCTGTTTCCTTTCAGAAACACAGAAAGAGAAAAAGCATTGTTATCTCCTGAGTTAGAAAGAGGAGGGTATAACTAGTATAGCCGACAAGTTTCCAGTGTTTTAACAATATGATGGACAATACTACCCTATGCAGGAATCACTTCCTGGAAACACCGTAAAAGTTTGCAGGCAGCGACCATAAATCTTGGTTGTCCTTCTGCCCTCTCAAATGGGAAGAGTCAGTTAAATGTTTAACCCCCCCCCCCCCACACGGTTTTCCATTTTACATAGCATCGACAAAAGTCAAATTCTCATCTTAGATAATGTAGCACTTATAGTGTTGCATGAGAAAATGAAATTCTCATGAAAAATGCAAGGAAGGGGGAAAAAAACATGGAAAAGCCCCGACAGTAAGGGGTAAGTCGAAGTGCCAATTATAAGAAAAACGTCAAAAATAGAAAGTTGTAAAGTATATATCAGCCAGCGATACAAGTGGCACATTTCCAATACTAAAATTACAAAAGAAAATTATTTGACTCCTTTTGCGTGAAAACTAAAAAAAATTTCTGATGAAATGAGTTTAGTAATTATAATTCTTTCTGAATATTTATATGGAGTTGAAAAAAGAAAACAATACTTTAAAAAAAAACCCATTTTATATTTCAGTCTAAGCCTGAGAATCAAGTGTAATGAATTCAGTCTCTTGTATCTGAAGTAAAAGGAGAATCCCAGTATGTTGGATTTAAATTCACAAAAAATTATTATAAATATACTGTAAATCTATTTAACAAAGGATGGATTTGTGTTTGATCTGTATAGAAAAACAAACTATTGATGAGTTTTATTGAAATTCAATTAAAATATTTTTTACTATCTAGACTGAAATAAAAGCTTTGTCCGAAATAAATAAAATTAAGATGTCCATCTTAATAAACATATTTTGTTTATATTTTTTTTTCAATAACATTTGTTTTCCATTTTCTTGTTAATTGGTGTTGCAAAGAGATACTAAAAATTTTCCAGCTTTTTTTCCCAGCAGTCTCTGATAGCGAGTTTGGCCGCAGTAGCCAAGTGGTCAAGGTATCGGAACATGGCAGGTATGCCATGAGTTCGAGCCTAGTACCACTAAAGACCCGTTGTGTAGGGGCGCAATGCACGTTAAATCTGTCGAGAGTTCAAACGTCCTCCCGTTGGTGTGGTAGTTAGGAGAGGGAGGGGTGCCAGCTCAGGTGCCGTCCTCGTCACTTGACCGTGGTTAAAAATGACGAGGTCCGTCACCAAAAGGCCTCTTGTAGCTGAACAGAGTGACGTTAATATTCACTCACTCACTGATAGCGCATTTTTTCTCTTTGTGAAGCTCCAATTATTTCTACATAAAAAAAATTTAAGAATGAAATAAATTTGAATTTTTTAATTAATATGACAATTGCCTAAAATTATTGCAAATTTTAATGCATCTTTCGCAACAGGCAATACATTTAAAAAAATTGAATTATTCTCAAATTATACATAATTCATTGACAAAAGAATGAAATAAACTACTTAAAATATATTTAAATAATTAAAAAAGTTCGATTGTATTAATTTTAAAAATAAATTTTAGAAAATATATAGCACACTAATGCGTATTTCTGGCAGTATTTTTTTTTTTTTTTTTTAAAGAAAGAAAGCTATAGAAATTTTTAGAAATATTCCCCAAATTTCAATCGGACAGATAGTTGCATTTTTAAGAATAGCATTAAAACTGCGTTTGTACTTGTATAAATGAATTTTGAAAAACGGAATGCAAAGGATAAAACATTTGAATTTGATTCTTTTCTCCCTATAGTGAATGTGGTGTTGTGTGGCATTAGAAGAATGATATACCATCTTTTGTCATCGTCTTCCCATCAAAACAATTTACAGAGTTAACATTTCCAATAATTAAATATTGATTAACATATTTTAAATTTGAAACAAGTCTGAAAAATGTAAATAAAATTATTCAAGAAAGTAGTTAATTTTAGAACTGCAATAGTAAATAAGATGATCAAGTGTATCCACTAAAAATTTGACATATTTTGATATTAAGGGACGGACTAGGAAAAATTGAGTGATAAAAATATACTTTCTTTCTTTTTTTTTTTAATAAGACTTATCTTCATAATAACCAAAACCTGCTTATAACAATTGACAATCCGTGCGTAATTCAATTCAAGTGAGCTATTGAAGGAAAACGAACTAAAAGAAGGTAAAAAATTGTATTAATCTTTCACAGAAAAAGTTCCAAAATTTAAAAAAAATGAAGAAAAGTATAAATTTTTTTCACTAAAATAAAATTTTTAGTATAAAATCTTATTATTTTTTTTAGTATTTTATTTGCAGATTTGTATAAATCAAATCATGATTTTTACCTTAAAAGTTATTATATGAAGTAATCAAAAATAGTTTTATTGTAAAAATATTATCTAAGAAAATAATACACATAAAGAATATATAAAATATACAGCATGTAATAAATAAAGAAAATAAGAGAAAAATTTAAAAAATTAAATTTTTTCAATACTATTTTCTCAAATTTCTATAATTTTTAATTTTACATTAAAGTAACAAAAATTACTAAATTTCAAAAAATATCAAGTGTAATAATACAAATTGGAATTTGAAAAGAAAATTGGGATTTTTACTTTTAAAAGGAATTATAAAAATAAGGAACTGTGTTTTTATGACGTTTAATATGCATAAAAAATTTCTTTTTTAATTCTTTAAACACTAAAAATATTATCCTAAGAATCTTTAAACATTTATTATGCAAAATAAGCTCAAAACTGACATTAAAAATTCATTTTTTTAATGTATTCTCTTTAAAAAATGTAATTATATTTCGGACTATATTATCTTGCGGAAGAACCGAACTCCACCACTTATTTCTAGTTCTAAATTACTTCGTGTTGCGCTAACTCTGTGACGTAGCCAGAATTAGAAGATCTAACAGACGGCAGCCACATTAGAATGATACTAGCGCTGCTTGGCGTTTTTGGCGTATTTTGAAGCGTGAAAAAGCCCCTGTTTCTAAAGACATCCCGACATTTCATGGAACTTGATGTTTATTTTCAAGTAAAGATTAGAAAAATGAAAAAATTGAAAAATAATATAAACTTTTTAATAAGTAAAATTCGCAACACTATACACAAACAAAGGAAAGAATTTAGGGGAATTCCTTACAAGGGTTCGAAATTACTTTCAACGGAGTTGCCATGATTACAGCTATGTAACAATCTTTTATATTTATACCTCAATTATGGGAGAAATTATCGCAAGCTCGACTTGCTTGGTGGTCAAGGCGTGAGGGTCCCCTGAGCTCAAGGGCCCCTGTACACGGCACCACCTAGCCCATTGGTAGTTACGCCACTTTACTCTATTAAATTTATATAAGATTTTTTTTTGTTACATGTCTTAAACCGTTTTTAAATAAAATTATTGAACTGAATCGGAAATAAAGAACTGACCTGAAATATTTCAGGAAAGAGAATAATTTAAATCACATTACACTATTCATTCCATTAATTTTATAAATTTCTCTTGTCATTAAACTGTTTAAAAAACGATTTTGATGCAATTTAGTATTGAAGAATATCACAGAAAATTGTTTTGAATGTACAGAAATATATATATATATATATATATATATATATATATATATATATACATACTAGCTGTTACCCGCCCGCTTCGCTGGGTATTTCATGATGTTTTATAAATTTTTACTGCTTTTATATATGTATAAATTATTGATATCTAAGTCCTAGCATTAAGAATTCGATTGTATTGAAAAATATACTTAGACCTGTAACTGTCACCTGTTGATAAATAAAAAGGGCAGAACTCATCTAATTTGTATTTTCTAAAAATCTCCAAAATTGAAGTATAGAATGATGTTTGCTCTTTCGTAACCCAAAAACGAAGTGGATTCCCGCAAAACCAATTTTCGCGGTGGATCTCTACTCCGTAAATTGAACATGCAAGCCAAATTTCAAGTCTAAATCAAACAGAAAAAAACAAAAGTTTTACTATCAATATCCCCGTAATCCCGTGTGTGTTGAGAGCCGTTTTCCAAAATAACCTCTCTTAGCGGATTTCAATTCAACAAAAGAAAAATGCAAACCAAATTTCATTATTATAGTCCTTGTAGCTCGAAAAAAGGATTTTTTTTGTGTCAATACGTCCCAGTAACCCCTGCACCCCCGCAGAACTTGATTTACTTAAAATACATTCTTAGTGCATCCCTATTCAACAGAAGAAACATGCTTAAAAAATTTCAAGTATATGGGTCTAACAATTAAAAAAAGGATTTTTTCTCTGTAACTCCTCTTGACATTTCGCAACCATCCTTGGGGGGGTCAATTTTCGTTTTACTCTTTGTTAGAGGAATTATATTCCATGAAAGGAACATGCCTACCAATTTTCAAGCAGGATGATCAAATAGTTTAAAAATGGAAATATTTATCGATTACGCCTCTTAATCTCCCGAAATTAAACTTGGTAGTTGATATTCGCAAAACCCATTTTGTAGCGGTTCTCTACGAAAGGAATCTGCTTATCAAATTTCAAGACTGTACGTCTAATAGTTTAAAAATGGGGATAATTATCTATAACGCCACTTCGGTGTCTGTTTTCACAAAACCCATTTTGTAGGGGAATTGCACTCTATGAAAGGAATCTGCTTAACAAAATTTGTGCTTCCAATAAATTAAGAATGCAAAAAAAAATATCAATAACGCCCCTTGAACCCCCGCAACACCACCTAAGGGTCTATTTTCACAAAACACATTTTGTAGTGTATCTCTATCCTATGAGAGGAATCTGCTCACCAAATTTCAAGACTGTGCGTCTAATAGTTTAAAAATAGAAATAATTACTTATATCTGCCCTTAACCCCCCGCAACACCCCTTGGGGTCAATTTTCCCCAAACCCGTTTTGTAACGGATATGTACTCCATGAAAGAAACATTCCTACCAATTTTCAAGCAGGTAGGTCAAGTAGTTTAAAAACGAAAATATTTATCTATTACGCCACTTAATCCCCCGCAACGCCATTTAGAGGTCTGTTTTCACAAAACCTTCTTATAGCTGATCTCTACTCTATGAAACAAATCTATTTATCAAATATAAAGACTGTGCGTCTAATAGTTTAAAAATGGAAATGATTATCTATAACGCCCCTTAAGTCCCGCAACGCCACTTGGGGGCAATTTTCACGAAACCCATTTTGTAGCGTATCTCTACCCTATGAGAGGAATCTGCTTCTAAGTTTCAAGAATGTACGTCTAATAGTTAAAAAAATCGGAATTTATAACGCCCCTTAAATCCCACACCCCTTGGGGGTCAATTTTTTAAAAACCCATTTTGTAGCGGATATTTACTCCATGAAAGAAACTTACCTACCAATTTTCAAGCAGGTAGGTGAAGTAGTTTAAAAACGGATATATTTAATTATTACGCCCCTTAATCCCCCGTAACGCCACTTAGAAGTCTGTTTTCACAAAACCCGTTTTGTAACTGATCATTATTCTACGAAAGGAATATATTTATATCAAATTTACAGACAGTGCGTCAAATAGTTTAAAAATAAAAATAATTATCTATAACGCCCCCTAAGCCCCTGCAACGCCACTTGGTGGACGATTTTCACCAAACTCATTTTGTAGCGGATCTCTACTGTATGAAAGGAATCTGCTAACCCAATTTCAAAATTGTACATTGAGTAGTTTAAACATTGAAACAATTATTTATAACGCCCCTTGCGTTTCGTATTTCGGAAAATCCGTTCTTAGCTGATGTCTACTCTATGAAAGGAACATGTCTACCAAATTTCAAGTATGTAGGTTGAATAGTTCCAGAGATATCGTGATTAGTCAGTCAGTCAGTGAGTCGCTTTTCTCCTTTATATATATAGATATAAAGGTTTTTGCCTTAACTAAAACTTATATTTTTATAAAATTCAAATGAAAAATTGATGTTCCTCAAAACAGAAAAGAAACAGCGTAAAAAAAGCAGTTTCTTTGTACAACTAGAATGTCGGGCCCAGTTTTCATGTAATTGAAAACTGCCATGAGGTGGGCAGTAAAAGAGGGGTCAGTTGTCATATAAATAGTCTTCAGTTGGTTGTAAACTGGACCTCACTGCCCGCCCGCTCATGTTGATTGTCTCCTATTTTTTGTTGTTTGGCGATCGTTTTCCTTCCTTGCGCTTCCTCCAGATTTTTCCCTGGTTCGTCTGCCTAGTGCGGACACTTGGGTGTCAATTCCTCCGCCCCCCACGCCGGGGGCTTCTTGATTTACTACTTCTTACATGGATTTTCTATTCCCCTTAAACTGGGTAAAAGCGCTTCGCGCTGTAAGCCCGATAAGTCATTAAATTTAGTAGTAGTAGTAAACTGGACCCTCCAAGAACAAAAATAGAAGGCGTAAGAGAAGAGGGGGGGAGGGATTCCTGTCTCGAGCTCCCTTTACACTTAGAATCCCTCTCTCAACTGTTGTAGAAGAGGCTTGTATGATTCTGTGACGTCATTTTCTTTCATCATGACAGCTGTCAGAACATAATCATCAGAAAATGGGATCAAGTAAATGCAAATTTGGAAAAATAATAGCTTGAAAAAAGTTTATTTCAAAGTCAAGAAAATATTGAAAATTAAGAAAAAAAGGCATATAATTTATCTTTTATGAAGGAACTATTTACCTCCGATCATTAAGACCAGTACTCATGAGTACTTGGCCTTTCTTTTAAAAACGCCATTCCCCGCTCCCAGAAGAGGGCACTTTCATCGTTTTAGAGTTGGAATTTCTGTCTACGGGACCCTTAAGGGTCCCGTATATCAGCAGTAACTCGTGAAATCTATCTTCCAGCTGATCAATTTAAGTATAACACCAACCTTGAGCATATAAAGCAAGCTAATTACTTACTCATCGAAAACACACTTCCATTGATGCACATAGAGCACAAAGACGACGTTCCAAGTGACAACAGTAATAGTGCATGAATTCCTAAATGTTTCCTGTTTATTGTTAGGAAGTAACAACGAATATATAAAATTATGTTATGTATAATTCGCATTGTTTTGCTTAATTTTTACGTTCATAAATTGGTATGATATTTCTTTTCCTTTTCAATTGAAAATTTAAATTTTATGATACTTTTATAGACGTAAAAAATAAAATCCTAACATTAAAATTTTGGTTTGCATTGAATTATTTTTGCTGACACCTTAGGATTGGAAACAATCCTCTATTTTTCTGTCTATGCTACATATTTTTTACAAGTATTCTCCACTGATGTATCTATCGTGATGATAATGATGTCGTGTCCATGACGGGATCACGGCATAATTTAGCGTCCGATGAGAGCTTCAATTAACTTAATTCAAGCGTCAAAATTTGGTAGCGAGATCCACCACTAGATGGTGCCACACTAAAATGGCTCTCACATTTGGGGACTTGCCGTGTCTACAAAGGCTTAGTCCTAATATGCAGTTTATTGGAAGGGGGTGATGATATCAAATTAGACAGTACCATGGGCCCAGATGACTGTTTTGCAATCTTTTACATATTATCCACAAAGATATTGGTTCCCTTATTTCTTGTAGATTAGCGAAAATAGCTGAACAGTCAAAAATATGAGCAGGTGTTAGCTCTCAGGGCCGGCTCTAGTAGTTTTGCCACCCTGAGTTTATCCATTGGGCGCTTGGGGCGGGTGCCCAGGGGCCCGGATAAGCTGGATTTAGACCTTTTGCGCCCAGAGTCCGAAATTAATTAGCATTGCGCCCCGGACAAAAATGGAAAACGCCGCCCCTCTCACCAAAACAAAAAATTGTGATTAAGAAAGATAAATTTTTCAAAGATACACACCAGTGAAACGAATAATTCTTGTATAAATACACACACACATATGTATATAATTTGAAATTAATGACATAATTACCTGCTATTATTTCAAACGCGTAAAATGTAAGTTGAAATCACCCATTTCAGTTGACCAATTTCTTCGAAAAAGAGTCTACTGATGGTGGGGATTACAAGTGTTTACATTAATTTATAGTAACTACACTCAAGATTAAAATAAAGCATCTCCTGTGGCTCTCTATCTACTAAAATCTTTTATTACCCCTGATAGCTAACACCGGACATCGTACAGGTAAAAGGAATGTCCGTCGTGACCCTACTTGGATGGGGAGAAAGTTACTAGTGAAAGATGGGTAAACATATGAAACTTCATTTCTTAATTTAATATATACTCCCGCCCTAACCCTTCAAGTTTCAATATAAAAGAAAACTGACATCAAACATACAGAGCACAAAATAAGAAACGTTAAATTACAAATATGTTACGATACAAATTCACAGCCAATAATATTTCAGAAAATATATCAAGTTTTTTTGTAACAGAATACTTACCAAATTCGATCGAAATACCACCCCGGGCAGGGGTCCGGTTTGTCCGGCCCTAGAGCCACCCCTTATCTGAACAGTTATCACAATTCCTATAAGTTTGTTATTTTTGCCGTGTAAAACCAGAATTAAGTGCACTTGGGAACCCAAAGAGAGGTTTGAGCAATATGCCGAGAATTAAAAAAAACTAGCGTATAAAAAATTACGGCTAAACTAGGTGCGCACTCATTTGTTTAGCCTTGACGTATATGACGAGACTATCACATGCCGCCGAACTCGAATTCCACAACAATATCAAGAAGTGTGGCAACTCAAGTGTCGTCCTCGTCTCTTGTCTGTGGCTCAAAGTTGCGACGTACATCGCCAATAGTTCTTGTATTACTAGAAAGTGAGAAAAATTAAAATCAATCTTCAACATTCTCGTTCTTTGTTATTTTTTTTCAGTACTAGAGTTTTTCAGTTTGTGTATCTAATAATGGCGTATCTTTGCACTAATAGTATATGGAAAGAAAGTTGTGCAATTAAATCATTCAAAGGATTTCCTTTGAAAAATTCCATTCTAATCAAATCATGAAAAGAAGTGTTGAAACAAAATTTTTACAAATCTGCTTTTCTATATCAGTGGTCTTCAAAAACTTTGTGGACTAACAGAAACCTTAAAATATATATAATAAGGTGTTTCTCTCTCTAGAGTGTGTGTTTCTCTCCCCATCCAAAAAAAAAAGGCTTATAGGAATTTATTTTAAAACAATATTTTAAGAGCAAAAGATTGAACTTGTCATGGCTATTTTAAGAAAAAACAATTCACTATAAATAATGTATTTTTGTTAAAAAATTTTAACATGTTAATGCATTTTTCTCATTAATTAGTGCTCCAGGTGTAATCTACCATTTCATTAATTTAATAACTGGGTTTGCATTGTTTACACAAACTTGTATGTCTAGATATATTGAAGCTATTTGCAATTATGTTTCACATATTCTGTATTAATTTACTTCTATATTTTGTTTTTGTTGCTGCACACTTTGTAAATATTTTTAACGTGAAATGCATTGTTCAAAAAGGCAATAAGTTCTTTATAACTATGTGAGAATCTTCTGTGTATTCTACGAATTTGTAGCCTTAAATTTAGAAGCTATTCCTGCTTATATATAAATTTAAATTTTAACATATCAAATCTTGACATGCCAGTAAGTTGTTTATTTTCCTTCAATGTGGCATACCTTCTGATTTTTCCATTCATGTTTGGTTTTATACTCTAAACAATATTATACTACAGAAATTTGGTGATTTTTTTTTTTAAATTTTTCATATAGAGTTTTTTTTTATTACAAATGATAAAAGGGACTTTATAGTATAATTTTTAACATTGTCATTTAAATTCATTTTATTCCATTCCTTTCCACGTAGTTTTGTAAAACATTGCACTAACGAGTATAATCTTATTTTGCTGAACCCAAGATCACGAACAGGATATTCACAATCTAGATAGTACATATAATGAAAAAAAGTCTTAATGTTTCATTATATTCAGGATTCCGTGGAACACAGTTTGAAGACTACTGTTCTCTATATTATGTTCCGATCACTTCGAAAACACTTCAGACTTGATTCCGGAGACTGGGACTTTATCAAGTCCCTCCGCTCCGTATCTGGAATTTAAGGACGTTGCGCTGTTCTCATGGTTTGGGTGGAAGGAGGTGTGGCTTCGGATGGCAGGAGCCAATGGCGGAGAAGTGGTGTCTGGATCGGCGAGCACTATTGGTGGGTGAGCTGCTGAGATACGGATGAAAGAAAGAAAAAAGTTAAACTATTGAAATTAAGGAAGAAATAGAGTAAAATATGTATAGAGGGTAATGGAATTACATTAATTAAAAAAATTAATCGTCTAAAAGATATTCTAAAAGTAAAAAGGCTTGCTGCGTTATGGTCTTTGGTTTCTTTAAGTTTTGGAATTACTTTGAGAAGCTTTGGATATTGTTTAAGTAAGTTAGCTATTATTTTGAACAAGTCAATTATGTTTTGGAAGTCGCTGGCATTTAAATCATTATTGCTGAGTTGAATATTCGGGGGATTGCTTTGTTTTTCCGTATTTTTATTTCTATGGGCTTATTGGTTTCGGAGTTACAGTAACAATGTTGGCGGAGGACAATCCCTCGACAACATTTTGTACTGGTAAAGTTTCTGTTATTTTTGCTATTGCTATGGGCACCTTTCTTTGGTTTGGGGAAGCTAGGACATTTTGTGTAACAGGCAGTATGCCCGTACACATTACAGTTGATACAATATGGGTTTTCCTGCCTTTCTTTAATTGAACAATCTTTAATTAGATGCTCCTCTCACCGCACTTAAGGTATCTTATTTTCATATGGCAATTGGCTGTGGTGTGGAAGAAGGCATTGCATCTGTAGCATTGGACAGTACCCTTAATTGAGTACCCCTCTATTTTAACTTGAATGTGTCCAACATGAGTTAGGTCAAAAACAGTGGTGTTGACCTCGTTTCTGGGGAGGGTTGCTAAAAAGAATGGTAATGGGAGCTTAGTTCTTTTGGATATTAGTTGGTTGCATGTGGTAACTGTGTATCCTTCCTCTTCGAGGTCAAGGATGATGTTTTCAGGGGTTGTATTGTGGGGTAATCCTTTAATAACTATTTTTATGGGCTTTTGGTCTTTAGGAGTTAATACAAAGAATTCAAATTTTTTATCCTATTCTAATGTATGAATGTTGTCTCTATATTCATCATCATTGTCTGAGTAAATTCTCAGACAATTTTTCGCGGTTTTAATATTTACATTAAGGTATTTAGATTTATTAAAACTAATTTGTTCTCTGAAGTTGGTCTGTATTTTAAGATTAATGGGAAGTGGGATTTTGGGAGTAAGGGGTACAATTGGCTGAGAGGGTTCGATTTGCATTTCCTCACTGCTGAGTTTATCAAAGTTATTCCTGGTTTCTTAGGGCTCAAGTTCTTTCGTTGGGGTGGGGCCTAGCGGGTTTTTTAGGAAAGACAAAGCCTTCCAAATCAACTTTTTTAACTTTTCTTCTCTGAGATGGTTTTTTAGCTATTTCATTATTTTCTACATTAATTTTATTTTTTAGAGTAGTATGGAAGGAGCAATCAGTATCCAAACATGGAGGAGTAATAACAAGTTTACTTACCAGCATCTCCTTCTCTTTCAGGGTGGCAACCAATTCATTCTTCGTAATTTCCTGGAGTGAGGCATTCTCTGGGACTTTTGATAGTGATAGCATTTTCTTATAACCTTCAATAACGGAATCCATCCTCTGGATGCTGGTGATCATCCAGTCTCTTTTTTGGCAGTCCGTAATCAGCTGCTCAGTCTTTGCAGGTCTAAATCTAAATCGTAGTCTCTGGAAAAACGGATCTGAACTGGTCGAAACATCTGATTTTACAGATTGAGAATCCATCTCTGATTCCGAATCATCTGACATCTTACTATCTCTAGAGGCAACCCCCTTAACCATAAAAGCCCTAATAAGGGCTGTAAGGGACCTTACGTGCTCTCTCTGACTATAACACGAGTAATCGGGGAGCTCAGACTTGTGCGTATGAACTGCTCAACTGCAAGCGTCTCCCACCGATCACTTCGAAAACAGTTGTTTTGGATATATCAACCGTTTTACAAATCATAGGCAGTTAAAACCTGGTTCACAATACCTATTTTATTTTTAATTAAAAATAGCATCTCCTTGTAGATGTTTGGGTAGATGTAAACTGTCTACCTCTACAGAGATGCGAGAATAAAAAGATTTTTTTTTATATACTTTATATTTTTTTAATAAAATTATGTAGAAAGTATGAAATGGTGAAGCATGTTAATTAAATGGCAGTTTTATTTATTTTTATAGAGAGAGGTCCATCTTTTTCACATCTTTAGAGTAATTAACTTGCAGGTAATTCTGTATTTAATTATGGAATATTTGAACAAGAATCTGATTTATATGATAAGTATATTTTTGTAAAGTTAACTAATAAATATAATTTTTTATGTCAATTCTTTTTTGGAGAAAAACAAAGGCTGACCATCTAATTTAAAAGAAATTAAAACTCTCTGAAGAAATCTAGCATCATACTTTTTTGTGTATTTATTTTTTTAAACCTGATATAAAATCTCACTTGCAATCAGATATAATTTTTTTTTTTGCTTCAAGCGATTCACCTCTCTAACATTCTAGAAGTATGTGCATTGAATGTCATTGTTCCAGAAAATAAATTCATTATTATGGTTTTTAAACTGTTAGTGTATAAGACATGAAGTGTATAATTTTTCATTCTAGGGAAATGGAGAGTGAGTGTAAGCATACAACTTCTTTCTACAAATTTATTGATTTTCTAGCACTAAGGAAAGAATAGCTTCAGATTTTGAAAACAGTACTAGAAGAAAAGGACTTTGTTCTGGAAAACTTCCACGCTAATATCAAGAAAACTTTAAATAATTTTACAAAAACATTTTTATTTTTTGCTTTTTTACAAATTGAAGCTGACTTAGATAAGTACAAAAGAGCTATAACAGGCGTAAAGCATTCCAAATTTTCTGTGGAGACTATAGTATACAGAAGTCTTTAGAGTGTAAACTATTTTTCAAAATATATTGAGTAGAAATAAATTTGCTAAGTTAAATAAATATTTTAGTGTAATATTCTTGTGTATTTTTAAAACTTACATACTTGAAATAATATATAAACTGCTTTTTCGAGTTGTCGCCAACTTGTATAGTGGAGATATTTAATATGATAATTTTGCTATATATATATATATATGTGCAATGATAAAATTATAATGGGGTTTCATCAACTTTGCATATTTGTAATGTTAACAAGTGTGTGGGCAAGTATTTTGTGTATTTTCTGTGTTGCCATCTTTGATTTCATGATTCCTATCAGCAATATGTTAAAGGCATAACAAAAAGAAAAGGACACTAAATTCAAACTAACAAAATAAATTAGTAAACTTATGATGTTTGAAAATAAGATCAAATGTTTATTACATTATAGCAATTGATATGAACCAGAATTGGATGTATTTTGTATGTGCTTGGCTTCAGGGTCTGTATAACCGGTAAGTACCTTGTTATACCCGATACTTTGGCATAAATAGATTAACTCTACTGTGTGTATATATTGTTTGTTGATTAACTGATAACTCATGATTTTTTTTTCTTTTCACTTAGATCCTCGTTTTGAAATTCTAGTTCTTGTGAATATATTCTACTTCTCTTTTATCAACCAGCAAAATTTATTCTATTTACATAGATCTTTATAATAATTATTAAAACAGTCAAAATTAAACTGCAAATATTTTCCCTCACGCCACTGACTCCACATACAGTGAAATTTGTTCAACACGAAAATAAGGGGACTGAATTATATTTTCGTGTTAAAGGATATTAGTTTCAAGATTACGTTTTTTAGAGTACATTTTATTTGCATAAATATATATGCATGTATTTAATAAAAATCAATGGAATAAAAACATTTACAAGAACTTAATGAAATTTAATATAAAATTCAGCAATACCAAAATCTTTACAGATTTCCGTTTTGGTCTTCTATTTTTGATCAACATTCTTAAGAAGCTTGATCTTCATTTTTAGCGGAATAGCAGTTTTCTTGCCTCCTGAACTCTTTGCCATTGTGCTTGCAAAAAAATTCTTCTAACATTTGAAGGAAAAGGGGGAAAACCAAACTCACTGATTTTTACTTGCACTATAAAGTGCTGCCACCAAAGCCAACTGATGAGAGATATGTTTTTGTGTGGCGTTTGGTAACGTGTCACAGGCTATTCCGAGGGTATTTCAAAGCCATATTCTCCTTACTTTCTACGAAACATGTGAAACCATCTCTCTTTCATTCCACACCCATCTTGAATCTCACTTGCGCGGCTGGTGTTTTTCGTGTTTTGTTCATTCTCAGAAAGGAAAAAAAAATTTTCGTGTTAAGAGAAACAAAATGCATGAAAATGCATAATAGTTTGTAGGGACAGTGGTATTTCGTGTTAACCAATATTACATCTTAAGTATTTAGCGTTAAACGTATTTTTCTGTATATGGACTAGTTCTACTTTGTAAACAACATTCAAGCAAAACCGAATGAGACTTCCAATCCTACTTCCGATGTAATGTTCATCAATGGGAAAACATCGAAATTCAACTGAGTTTTTCAAACTTCTAATGCAAGTTTTTGAACTAGTATACGGATAGAAGATGATCTGTAGATTTCACATTCAAGATTTTATTATTTTTTTTTTCAGTATCTTTTCTAAATACTTTGTTAATTTTTTTAGCTCAAAGTAATGGTGATTTTGCTAAAACCGAACAAGAAAAGGGTACTACTGACTCCAGCACCCCCATAGTAAGCTTTACAGTAGAACTTGTTCTTTCTTATCAATTTCTTTTTCATAACTGATTAATTAATTTTGTATATATGCTGCATATATTTATAACGCATTTATTAAAAGCAAATTCAATCTGTGCATTATGAAAAATTTAATATAACTAAAACTTTTATTTAATTTTAAAGACTTTTACATCATTATTTATTATGAATATTTTTCTAATGAATAAACACATTTAATTAAAAACTATTTCTGAATAATTAGGGGATATACGTAAACACAATCAAAAAATTAAGTGTTATGTAAATAAAAACTGAATTCTCAACAAAAGGTATCTTGATTTTGTCATTGAATAGGAATTTAGAACGCTTGTAAAGATAGTTTTCCTTTTTTTTTTTTTCTTTTTTTTTTCCAAATGTAATAAATGCAAATGTGTGATCAAAATGTAATAAGTTTAGTGAATTTTAAATAAAACTTTACATTTTCACACATATATGTAACACAAAAGATGATTAAATAGTTCACTGTGCTGAATAGATAACTTTTATTAAAAATTAGTAGTAGTACAGTTATGCCATTTAGATTTACTTTTCCTTTGAAAGCAACCCAAAAGAAATCTTTCAAAAAATTTTATCAAAAAAATTTTTCCACCAAATTTTTGATTAATTTTCGTTGAGCGTTTTCAAAAAAAATTATAGTTAAAATTTTTTTTAAAAATGCGCTTTTATGCTTAATCGAACTAAAAAGTAAAAAATTAATATAAGAATAAAATAAAAAACCAGAAAATTGATGTCATCTGGGTATAAAAACGTGGGGTGCTCTACATCAATTGTTATAACTTCTTACTAATTCTATTCCGAAATGCTAATTTAGTGTAAAAATGTATTACAAAGCACCCCACGCTTTTAACACAATGACATCAATTTTCTCGTTTATTCTTATATTAAGAATTATTTTTTTACTTTTTAGTTCGATCAAACATAAAAGCGTTTTTTTTTATTTTGACTATAATTTATTTTTCATTTTTTAGTTCGTTCTAGAATAAAAGCATGCATGTTTAGTTTTTTAAACTATAATTTATTCATTGATGAATTAATCTTAAATGCATTATTTTTTCAGAATCTGGAATACCCATTGGCATCTTATCAGTGCATCGATCAACCTAGTTTACAAAATGTAGGATCAGCCAACTGAAGGAAATCTGGCAGAGCTAAGATTGAAATATTTCTCACTAAAAAGAGCTCAATGTTCTTTCTGAAATTTGCATCAGCATTAAACACAAAAGTACATTTTTTGAATCGAAGAGTTAGTGAGAAATTATTTAATCCGGTAAAACCTCTGAGTCAATTCTCAGCTGTTGTGGTAAAATGAAACAGTGAATTATGCTTCATTCCACAGATCCGACAAGAGAATTTAGAAAAACAGATTTTATGTCTGAGTTTAACAGTTAGAACAGTGTTTCACAAACTTTTCATATTTGCGACCCAATTTTCAGTCATAATTTTCTTCGCACCCCCTCCCCCCCTCAAACAACAACAATGTATTGAATGCAATAATTATGTACTTCGCCCCTAAAGCTACAATACAACTTTAATATTATAAACTGCACATATTATCAACGTATGTATTATATTTTGTATATGACAAGCCTTGGAAGTCACTAGTAATTACTAAACTTGCTTTTAATTTAGTATTGATAAATCAATTATTAAATACTTTTTGCCGCACTGATAAACTTATAAGTGTCTTATATCAGTATGAATATGTATTTTATTTTTTATCATGTCAGAATGCATTTTGTTTTGCTTCCTTTCGGTAAATTAATAATTATTTTAAATCTTTTATTTTGGACTTTTCGTTATGCTCGCCCCTCCCACGTACGGTTATCATGCCCCCCCCCCAGGAGGAGCACCCCACAGTTTGAGAAATGCTGGGAGAAAACATAAATATTTTTTTTCCACATGCATGAGTCCTTAGATTATTAATTTTTAAAAATAATAGTTACATTATTTTTAAAAAAATAATTAAGTCATTCTATTAAAAACAAGTTGCAGATGTCCCAAAAAATTACAATATATTAATTTTTATTAGTCGAAAACATTAAATTTTGTAGGAAATTGGAAGTGTACGAACACTTTTGGGGTCTACTGTAGGTATTATGAAAAGGATTGGAATGAGTCTTGTTCTGCAATCTAGATTTTTACAAAGATCTCATTCTGCGATTTTGAATACATCATTCGATAATTCCAGATTACGTGCCAATATTTTAGTTGTTGACAATTTTAAAAATGTAAAAATTCAAAAAAAGTAATTCAGGAGAAGAAAAAATTTATGGTGCGGAAGATCTCGGAACATATGTACTGAGTACTAGAGATATACTCAGTAGAAAAAAGCTCAACACAAATACGTGTTTTCTATAGTATGCAAATAATCTGTTGTGCTTTCAGTTGTAGATTTATCTGCTTTTAGATAATTTGAGAAACAAATTGTTAGGTAGTTTTTGTTTCTTATGTCGAACAGTTATTCGTCACCAAGTGAATTAAATTTACTATATAGCTGTAATGAGACCTAACTCACTTGTCCATTACGTGAGTGAACACTGTAGGTGTTATTATTATTTTTCAGTCCCCAATATTCGTAGTTCTTATTTTTCTGGGTTCAATTTTTTCTTTCTTTCAAGTAAATCTATTTATTAGTCTTTACATTACTAGTAAAAACTTATATGCCTGGTAAATCCCTACCGCTAGGTTCGCAGCAATGGCTACAAAACTGTTAAAGGAAATGAACTAGGCATGATACATTTTGCTACCGCTAGGTTCCCAGCAATCATAACAAAAACATTTTACGAAAAGAATTAGGTATGATAAATTTTCTTCGGTTCACAGAAATCGCAACAAAATTAATTGTTGTTACTTATCAAGGCCCACAAAATTTAGCGCAAGTGTACAACTAAGCAAGGAGCTAGTTATACGCCTGTAGGGATTTACCAGGCATATAAGTTTTTACTAGTAATGTAAAGAATAATTAATAGATTTACTTGAAAGAAAGAAAAAATTGAATCCAGAAAAATAAGAACTAGGAATATTGGGGACTGAAAAATAATAATAACACCTACATTATTCACTCACGTAATGGACAAGTGAGTTAGGTCTCATTACAGCTATATAGTAAATTTAATTCACTTGGTGACGAATAACTGTTCGACATCAGAAACAAAAATATCCTAACAATTTGTTTCTCAAATTATCTAAAAGCAGAAAAATCTACAACTGAAAGCACAACAGATTAGTTGCATACTATAGAAAACACGTATTTGTGTTGAGAAGCTGACGATTTTCAAGATCTCTGCTTCTCAACGAACTATGAATTTATATAGTTTCGGAACCAGCTTTCGGTGCATGCGTTGTGTTTGATTATTTCTTAATAAGGGGCCGCGCATACCGCAGCCCCGCTACCAAAAATTGTGCACCCCAAGCAACCACTTTTTGCGGATGTGGCGAACGTCAGCCTACCCAGGTGCAATGGTAGGCCTCTGCTCGGGAGATCCTCCTTCGTGATCAAGGATAACTCCAGTGCCAGGTAAGTATGCTTTGGAGTGCTTTATCAATAATACATATGTAAAAAACTATGATTAAATTAGTGGTACCATTTCAATTTAAAATTCTTTTTGAAAACTGATTTTTAAATTTGTTTATATATTCGTTTCATTCTTATATTCTTTATACGTTTTCATGTGATTTACCATTATTATTTTCTGTAAACTTTTTATTTTTGTTATGTTTGCTTTTACCTCTTCAACACAGCGACAGTTGGTAAAGCAAATAATCCCATGTTTCATTTGTAGCTTTTTTGCAATTTTTTGAAGGATAAAAAAGAGTTTAAAAAGAAAGGAAGCATGGGTAGAAATTGAATAAACATCGAGCATTATTGTTTAATTAAAAAAATTTTGAAATGAAACAGTGAATTATATATATATGCTTCATTCCACAGATCCGACAAGAGAATTTAGAAAAACAGATTTTATGTCTGAGTTTAGCAGTTAGAACAGTGTTTCGCAAACTTTTCATATTTGCGACCCAATTTTCAGTCATAATTTTCATCGCACCCCCTCCCCCCCTCAAACAACAACAATGTATTGAATGCAATAATTATGTACTTCGACGCTAAAGCTACAATACAACTTTAATATTATAAACTGCACATATTATCAACGTATGTATTATATTTTGTATATGACAAGCCTTGGAAGTCACTAGTAATTATTGAAATAATCAAATTAATAGTAATCGTTTCGTTACATCTGGCAACATCTTTAGTGTTTACCTTTTTTAATTACCTTTCTTCTGTAATGATTGCTGTGTGCTTTCAAGGTGCTTAGAATCTACATTTAATAAATCCTACTGCAAAGTATTTCTGCAACAGTAATTACTAAACTTGCTTTTAATTTAGTATTGATAAATCAATTATTAAATACTTTTTGCCGCACTGATACATTTATAAGTGTCTTATATCAGTGTGAATATGTATTTTATTTTTTATCATGTCAGAATGCATTTTGTTTTGCTTCCTTTCGGTAAATTAATAATTATTTTAAATCTTTTATTTTGGACTTTTCGTTATGCTCGCCCCTCCCACGTAGGGTTTTCATGCCCCCCCCCCCAGGAGGAGCACCCACAGTTTGAGAAATGCTGGGACAAAACATAAATATTTTTTTTTCCACATGCATGAGTCCTTTTTTTTTTCCATTTTCAGAAAAACTAGACAATTGTTTATATTATGGTAAGAAATTGCCGATGCAAGTGTTTTCACTTTTTTGGGTTCTAACTTAATCTTGAAATCACCAAATCTGGAAATGAAATCTGAAATTAGTCGCCAAATCTTGAAATGGTATAATGAATGAATCGCCAAATCTCGAAATCGTTATTCCTGATGCCCTGACCAGGACAATGGAACAAAATTATAAAATTATTGTATTGTCATCGGTCCTTGACAAGTGTGCAAAATTTCGAATTAATCTGACCTTTTAAATAGGTGAAAATGGAGTTCAAAGATTCCGTTACATACAAGTGAAATTTATAAAAGCGTGTGTTGCCGATATAAATTAATGGACTGTAAATTTAACAACAAAATTTTAATGAGTGAAACGGATCCCAACCATATATGGGATCGCTATACTTTTTGATCGGAATACAAGGTTACAATAGTTGGCTCGGAGCGAAATGTATACAAGGAATTCTCGCCAACTGGCGCCAACAGCGTGTTAAAAACATCTAATAGGAAATGTCTTGATATCTTCAAAATTATATACTTTGATGATGTCAAGCTTGTAGTTACATATAGCATTTCTAATTTGTTTCATGAATAATTGTTACTGTTAGTCGTTGTTGTATTAAAGAAAAGTTTGGGTGAAAAAAAAACACACCTAAACTTAAAAAAGCAAATAAAGACAAACTTTTTTTTATATTGAATTTTATTTATAATTCACACACACTCTCATACAACCATTGCACCAACTAAGGATACATGAGTTTCTAATGAATATCTGGCAAGTGCATTAGATATTGGTGGGTTTTTGAAAAACTACTGAACCAATTCAGGTGAAATTTGGTATGAAAAATACTTGAAAGTTGATTGTCATGTTTTAATGGATATTTATGCTCATGAAAGTACAGCAAATTAAAAATGATGCAGAAAGAGGGACTTTGTAGGAGCTTGATATGAAATAAGAGCGTTAGCAGAAATACTGCTTTTTTTATGAACTTGTTAGTGAGGCGTTTGGTCTATAAATCCTACTTGTGTTCTGGGAAGAAAAGCTGCAATTGCTTTTTCAAAAGCATCTCAGACATACTCTATGGCAGGGGTGGCCAACTTTTTTGGTAAGAGTGCCACTAATCTGATAATAAATGATATATAATGCATGCCACTTCTAACAAACAAAAAGATATGTATAGGTTTTATAAAAATGTTCCTTGTTGGCTTATGGGATTTTTAGGCAAATAGCATATTTTTAACATGCTTTTATAAGTTTCACTTGTATGTAATGGAATCTTAGAACTCGATTTTCACCCACTTTAAAAGATCGGATTATTTCGAAGTTTTGCACACTTGTCAAGGACCGATGACAATACAATAATTTTATAATTTTGTTCCATTATCCTTATCGGGATCGTCAGGAATAACGATAATCAGATTTGGCGACAATTCCTTATACCACTTCCAGATTTGGCAACTTGTTGCATATACAATTTTCAAATTTGGCACTAATTCCATATACCATTTTCAGATTTGGCGACTAATTCCATATACCATTTCCAGATTTGGTGACTAAAGAATAAGGTGTAACTCTAAAGCGAGTATTTTTAATTTAAAGTTAATTATATGCAAGTGTAAAAATACACTTGGGGTGAATACAAATAAGACAAAAAAAAGTGTTCTTTATGTGAGAAAGTGGAGGGTAGGTGTGTGTTAGCAATTCTAACCATAATATAAACATTTTTATGAAAATGAAAATTAAAAAAAGGCTCGTGCATGTGGAAAAAAATAATTGATCTTCTAATTGCTTAATATTTTTTGCAATACGTTTAGAAGTGATGATACGAATTAACATTATAGCAATACTTTTTAAAGGGGATATACGATTAACACTTAATATTATTTAACTCTCTTTCTTGAATGTCTGTCCGGGTGGAATTTTGTAATTGATTAAACTGTGCGACTTTTCAATGAGTTACAGATTTGAAATTTGGACCATTGCTCAGAAGTAGATGACAGTGCATAAAAATGTTAAAAAAGAACGAAAAGGGGAATTTTATACTTTTTAGTCCGTTATAAAAACATGGTACATCCAGTGGCGGATTAAGCGGGTGGCGGACCTGGGTGCCGCCAGGGGCCCCAAGCGCTGGTAGGGGCCCCCAGCTTGATGAGTGCAAAGGCCAGCGACAAACCAACCACGCCACCTTGGAACAAGAAATGAAAAGAAAACAAAGATAGAATGAAACCCTGCTAGAAATTTATCGAGATGTAAAAGAAATTCTAGTGTAAAAAAACTTTAGAAAATATTTTTAACCGATATCGAGTGCATCAGGTGAATGATCTTTTTTAGTTTTAAAACGTGTTAAAAATAATTTAAGAAGTACTATGGTAGAAAAGAGAAATTGAATAACATGGCCCTATTATATACAGAATGAAATGTTTTGGACAAAATAGATATGGTGAAATTAATTGATGAATTTGCCAAAGAGAAATCAAACTGTATAGCAAAACTGCAAGCTCTTAAGTAAGATTTTAATTTTTTTATGTACAGTGCAGATTTTTCCTTTAGCCGATGAGTTTTATTATAGCAATACATTTTATTTTGAGAATTTAAAGGAAGCGATTCTTTTCAATATTTCAGGTTTTCGACTCTTAAGCCCATGGGCCTCAAACTACCATAATCCGCCTCTGGGTACATCCAATTTTTTTTAATTCGAACTTTTTCTACTTAACACACTTTTAATTGCTTGACCTGTTCTATAGAGACGGAATCTTATATAACGATACGGGACTCGTCCGAGGCCCGTAAACGGAGGAATAAATACACTTCAGACCCTTTAATTAATATCTATTGAAAAGGAAGTCTAATTTCAGCAGCCACGTAATTCGGGCTCCAAATATCAAACTCAAGGATAAATTCAACAATGAATAAAAAAACTGAAAAGCACGCTTTTATTATGGACTAGTTCTACTTTGTAAACAACATTGAGTGGAACCCTCACTTACTTCCGGTGTAATGTTAATCTATGGGGAAACATCGAAATTCATCTGAGTTTTTCAAAGTTCTAATGCAAGTTTTTGAAACTTTTTTTGAGCTAAATGGATACGAGATGATTTGTAGATTTCACATTCGGAGTTTTATATTATTTCTTCCAGTATCTTTTCTAAAATACCTTTAATTTTTTAGCTCAAAGCAATGGCGATTTTGCAATAACCGGAAAAAGAAAAGGGTACTAATGACTGTAGCGCCCCCATAGTAAACTTTACGTTAGAACTAGTCCACAACTATTGATATATTTATAGAACACCCCATTTTTTTTACCCCCAATGACATTAATTTTCTCGTTCATCATTTTTTTCTTATATTAAAAATTATTTTTTTGTGTACGTCATAATAAACCTATCACAAAGCAAAATCTGCACTGTACATGTACTAAAATCTACTTAAGAGCTGCGTTTTATACAGTTTGATTTCTTTGGCAATTCATCACCACTTTACCATATCTATTTGTCCAAACATTTCATTCTGTATATAAGAATATATTCAATTTCTTTCACCATAGTACTTTAATATTTAACACGTTTTAAAACTAAAAGCTGATTATTCACCTGATGCACTCTGATATCGGTTAGTAATATTTAAAGTTTTTACTAGAATTTTTATCTGATAATTTAGTAGGGTTTTCATTTTATCTTGTTTTCTATTTCTTTGTTCCAAGGTATGTGGTTGGTCGAGTCATGTGGTTTTGCATCATCAGTTAGTCTACCAGTTAGTTCTGGTGGCACCTTAGGTCCGCTACCCGCTTAATCCGCCACTGATACCATATTATAACGGACTAAAGAAAATTCTTTATTTTAGATATTATTATATTCATCTATTTAGATAATGTCCAATAATCAGTATTCATTGAAAGTCGCACAGTTTAATCATCATAAAATCGCACCGGACAGTATTCATGAAAGAGAGTTAAATAATATTGGCGTTAATCGCATATCCCTGAAAAGCATTACATAATGTTAATCTGCATCACTTTTGAAATCCATTGCAAAAATTGATATGAATTGAAGATCAATTATTTTCCACATGCACGAGCTTTTTAATTTTCATTTCATAAAATGTTTATATTGATAATAGATTGCTGCATACCATTCCACTTTCATTAAAGAACACTTTATCTTATTTTATATTCCCATCCCAAGTATTTTATCGGCATATAATTGAATTTAAATTGAAAATACTCATTAGAGTTACACTTATTTTAATAACAACTGAAATGGTATATGGAATATTGCCAATCTGAAATGTATATGGAATTGCGCCAACGAGGACTGTATGCAACAAGTTGCCAACGGTAGAGGTGAAATTGTCGCCACCCTGGGATTATTATCGCTGACCTGATGATCCCGATAGGCGATAATGGAACAACGAAATCATTGTTGTCATCGTCCCTGACAAGTGTGCAACCGAAATAATCCGATCTTAAAGTGGGCGAAAATCGAGTTCATGATTCCATTACACGCGAAACTTATAAAAGCACAGAAAATATGCTATTTGTCTAAAACCTGGCGTCAACAAGAACATTTTATAAACCGAGACATTTTTGAGTTGTTAGAAGCGGCACGACGAGCATCATTTATTATCGACAGTGGCACCCCACCAAAAAGTTGGCCACCCCGCCATATATATGTTCGATGCTTTTGAAAAGCACGGCAGCTTTTCTTCCCAGAACACAAGTAGGATTATAGACAAACTTACCAATGTTCATAAAAAGTAGTATTTCTGTTAACGCCTATTTCATATCAAGCTCCTAAGAAGTCCCTTCTGCATCATTTTAATTTGGTTGTACTTTCATGAGCATAAATAATATCCATTAAAACATGACAATCAATCCAAGTATTTTTCACCAAATTTCAATTAGTTTGTTCAGTAGTTTTTCAAAACTTAATAATATCTGAATGCACTTGCCAGGACATCTATTGAAACTTGCGGTATCCTTAGTTGTGGCTGTTGTATAGGTGGGGATATAACAAATTCAATATAAAAAGTTTGTCTTTATTTGCTTTTTAAGTTTAGGTGTGTTTTTCACCCAAACTTTCTTTAGCCATACAATGACTAACAGTAACAATTATTCATGAAATAGTCTGAAATGCTATATGTATCTCATGTTGACATCATCAAAGTATATTAATTCCTTGAAGATATCAAGATTAGATGTTTTTAACACGTTGTTATGCCAGTTGGTGAGAATTCGTAGTGATGCCTTGAGCCAATCCATTGTAACCTTGTATCTGGATCAAAAAGTATAGCGATCCAGTGAGGGTTGGGATCCGTTTCACTCATTAAAATTTTACAGCACCCCATAGTCCATAATTTAGATGGCACATTGCTTTATAATTTCAATTTGTATGTAACGAATCTTGAACCTTATTTTCTACCTATTTAAAAGGTCAGATAATCTGAAATTTTGCACACTTGCTTATGGACTGATGACAATACAATAATTTTATATTTGTTCCATGTCCAATAGGCATCAGGAATAACGATTTAGATTTTGCGATCATTCATTATATCATTTTCGGGAAGGATTTGGCGACTAATTTCAGATTACTTCCAGATTTGGTGATTTCAAGATTGCTAGAACCCAAAAGTGAAAATACTTTGCATCGGTACTTACCATAATATTAATTGTCTAGTTTTTCTGAAATGGAAAAGGATCATGCATGTGGAAAATATTTGTTTTGTCCCAGCATTTCAACCGTAAAGTTCTCTGGGGTATGAAACCCTACGTGGAGGGGCGAGCATAACGAAAGTCCAAAATAAAAGATTTAAAATAATTTGGTTTAATTTTACTGAAAGTATAAAGAAATATCTGACATGATAAAAATAAAATACATATTCACACTGATATAAGACACTTATAACGTATCAGTGCGCGCATTAATAATTGATTTTATCAATACTAAATTAAGCGTTTAGTAATTACTGTTGCAAATATTTCTTTATAGAGGGATTTTATTAAATGTAGATTCTGGCAATCTTGAAAGCACACAGCAATCATTACAGAAGAAAAGGGTAATAAAAGGTAAACACTAAAGATGTTGCCAGATGTAACGAAACTGATTAATATTACACCTGATTATTTCAATAATTACTAGTGACTTTAAGCATTGTCATATACAAAATATAATACATACGTTGATAATATGCAGTTTATAATATAGTTATTGTAGCTTAGCGTCGAAGTACACAATTTATTGCATTCAATACATTGTTGTTGTTTGATGGGGAGGGGGTGCGATGAAAATTATGACTGAAAATTGGGTCGCAATATCTTGTTTGCGAAACACTGTTCTAACTGCTAAACTCAGACATAAATCTGTTTTCAAATTTCTTGTCGGATCTGGAATGAAGTACATATATAATTCACTGTTTACATTTCAAAATTTTAATTAAAATCAATAATGTCGATGTTTATTCAATTTCACCTACGCCTTTTAAACTTTTATCTTCAAAATTTAAAAGCTACAAATGAAATGATGGGATTATTTGTTTACCAACTGTCGCTGTTGAAGAGGTAAAGCAAACATAACAAAATAAAGTTTACAGAAAATACTGGCTTGTAAATCACATGAAAAACGTATAAAGAATATAAGAATGAACGAATATATAAACAAATTTAAAATCAGTTTTCAAAAGAATTTAAATTGAAATAGTAACCACCAATTTAATCATAGTTTTACATATGTATTATTGATAAAGCACCCAAGATACTTACCTGGCACTGGAGTTATCCCTGATCACGAAGGCGAGATCTCCTGAGCAGAGGCCTACCATTACCCGGGTAGGCTTATCGTTGCCACATATCCGCAAAGTGGTTGCTTGGGGTGCACATTTGGTAGCGGGCTACAGGCATGCGCGGTCTATTAAGAAATAATCAAATACAACACATGCACCGAAAGCTGGTTCCGAAACTATAAATTATAGTTCGTTGAGAAGCAGAGACTGAACGTCAGCTTCAACACAAATACGTGTTTAGAAGTATGCAAATAATCTGTTGTGCTTCAGTTGTAGATTTTCTTGCTTTAGATAATTTGAGAAACAAATGTTAGGTTTATTTTTGCTTTTGATGTCGAACAGTATTCGTCACCAAGTGAATTAACTTACTATATAGCTGTAATGAGACCCAACTCAATTGGTCCATTTATGCGGAGGAACACCGCAGGTGCTATTATTTCAGTCCCCAATATCCCTAGTTCTATTTTTATCTAATTTTCTTTCCGCAACTAATTACTTGTTATCAGTAAAACCATATGCCTGGTAAATCCGCTATATGGCAACTGCTCCTGCTTAGTTGTACACTTGCGCCAAATTTTGTGGGCCTTGAGGCAACAACAACACATTTTGTTGCTATCAGAACCGAAGAAAATTTATCACACCTAATTTCTTTCGTAAAATGTTTTGTATAGGATATGGGTTCTGAAGTGGTAGCAAAATTTATCATGCCCAGTTCATTTCTTTAACAATTTTAGAACATTAAGGTGAACCTGGCGGTAGGATTATTATTTGGTAATATCATTCTGTGTTGTTGAAAATTACACTAAAGCCTGTAGAATTAATAGGTCTAACTTAGCTGGGGTCATCGTATTTTCTTACTTTAGTATTTTCAGATATTTAGCATTCACAATATCTTAATGTTCGGCATAGATTTATCAGTTTTTATTGGCATCGGTTTTCTTACATGCTATAGCATATTGTTTTATTTACCATTATGTGTTTATATAATTTTTAAATTAATTACTAAATATAGTGACAAGAATAATGGATCGAGATAGTTATTTTCAGAATTTCGACAGTTATAGAGAGACAGCGGCGTACATTGAGAGCAGAGCGCTTGGTGTCATTATTCTGCTAAAATGGTGGTTCAACTATTTAAGTGGATAATTTAAATTCTGTAACATTTAAATAGAGTTACGATTCACACACCATAAAACCAAATTACTTAATTAAAGTCGATTTACTCTATGCAGCATCCTCCACCTCCATCTTCATGGAGGTAGATGCGAGTTCTTGTTCCACATAAATCATGGGATTAAATCTCCTTTTTCATTTACAGTCCATTATATGCCCATAAGAACCAAAATGTTTAATTTTCTGTCATCCCAATCACCTCTGTCAATTTTGAATTTTCTGAAACTTCACCCCAAGAATCAAATTGATCAACAACCATGGAGATGGCAGTGTTCTTGCTAAGAGGTAACCGCTCAAAATTAGGTATCGGTATTTTGATATATTGTGAATAATAGCTCTTATTTAAATATTTCTCTTAAAGTGAAATTTAAATTATCCGCCGAAAATTTGATAGATTCTTACTTCATTTTTAACAGGATAATGACGCCGCTGATTTTGCTTTCAATATTCGCTACTGTGTCACTATAACTGTCCAAAAATTTAAGAACCTCCTCGATCACCTTATTTAGCCCAATAAAACATATTGGTAAGAATTTGATTTAAAAAGAAAACATGACATATAAACACATACAATGTGGGAAGTAAAACAATACTAACAGAAGTTTGAGGAAACTCGATGCAGAAATTACAAATAAGTGATTACATCTATACCAAAAGAACATTTAAAAGTTATTGGGACACTAAAAAGATATCCATTAGGTACTAAAGTAAGAAAAATACAATATTTACAGCTGTTGAGATTTTTGTTAGTGTACGAAGATGTTTGTATAATTTTTCAATAGCTTTTAAGATATTCTTTTTAATAATAGTTACATTATTTTTAAAAATACTGTTATTCTGTATTAAACAAGTTGCAGATGTCACAAAACTGCGCAATTACAATATATTAATTTTTATTATCGAAAATATTACTTTATAGGAACTGCAAGTGTACGACTTTTTGGGGTCCACTGTATTCAAGAGCAGGAATCTGGAGGCGAAAATGACGCTGTATTTAATTTTGGTACTTACGTATTATCGCATAAATCGCCAACTCTATTAATAACTCGCCGTTGGCAACCCTGATTTCTGTGTACACGCGCTGAATGGCATCCATATGCTTGCTCATAATGTCGCCAATAGGTTGTGATAATACGTAAGTACCTTAATTTTTAGAAATTCCTAATGTCTATTTATCAACCAGACTTGATATTATTGAATTTATGAAACTAATAAAATCAACCAACATTTATGAGAGATATTTATAATATCATGTACCTATGCAAATGGCTATAAGACGAAGCTTTTCAATGATATCATGAGAAATTTTAAGATTACAGAAAGGTCGGTGTTTTCCTTACGCTTGGTTGGTCAAATATCTTTGTAAATAAACTTTGGGTTTCTTTTAATTTTTCTACAATAATGTAATAACTATCAACCAAAGTTAATACAATGTTCTTAGATATAATAGATTTAAAATTAATTATCATTTGTTCTAGGTTGATGGAAAACGTTGATTCTTTTTCTAGAAATCCTTTCAATTTCTACAAGACGTTAATTGTTACCACTAACCTGAAATAAAATAGGAATTATAAACTCACAGCACCATACTACTAAAATCAAATATAAGGAACCTTTTCAACTCAAGTGATCCAAATTATATTGAATTGTGGAAATCAAATTACATCAGCAATGGTAGTCGATATTGCCAGTTTTTGATCAACAAATGCTTGCCATGAACATAATGTAATCATAGTATGAACTGATATTGTTGTAGGCCACCAACGAACTATCTCATGACGTAATGTGCGTGGAGTCTACAGAGAAGAGCCTTGCCGATTGACTATTTTACTTAGAACTTCTGCTTTATGTTAACTATATAGTGCATGCTTAATACATGACGGTGATACCGTCTCATGAGGATCTCCGTATTAAAATTGCTATAGAATAATTCCTGGTGTGATTATTGCTTGAACTCGTATTGTTGTAAACCAGGAGTTCTGCTGGAAGATGATGGCGCTTACCTTAAAAACAACCGGTTACCTACAACCTGAGTCAGTATCTTCAAGAATTAATTTTAAAATTGATATGAACTTGCTTAAAATAAACCTATTAATACAAAAGTCACAAGACAAGCAATTATACTGATTATAATAATAAATTAGAATTAATGTTTGAAGTTACCCACTTTATTTTATACCTAAAAGTTAATAAAATTAAGTAAAACGTTTATTACCAAAATCTAAGCATATTTAACATATTATTTTTAAATTTTCTTTAGGCTTGCATAAAAATTAAATTAAAGTTTGTACTAACTAAAGAACACGCTTTTATAATGATTCCAACTAAAAGTT
>BMAO01029165.1:0-24878 GCA_019973975.1 Trichonephila clavata
CATTCCCATGTTATAAAGGATTATTATATATTTTGAAGATTCACTCTTAAATTTACTGGTACTTACCCAAGAGCTGTTAAAAAGGGTTACATTTGATCACCCCGCAGAAATTCGGAATTAATTCTTCAACCTAAGTTCCATACGAATTAATTCAATTTAGATTACTTTATGTGTAAAGAATTAAGAAAGTTTTTAATCCATAAAATTCAAATAGCATCTTAAATTTTGGTATCAGTAAAGTAATGATTAAAAAGAAAAATAGCATGGAGGCCGAACTTTTTTCGTTCTTTATTCACAGAATTTCAATACTTAACACTTACAACTAAAAACTTCACGTAGATGTTCATTACACTGCTAAGGAAGCAATGAATTTCTAATACGTCTTTTACAAGTATAATGGATATCTACAAGAAGAATTTTACTGAAATTCTGATACTCCAATAAAAATCCATTTAACTAGCGAAAACTTGGGAAGATTTTGAAAAGCTAAAAATTTCTTAACTTAAGAACTAGAATACAATAAAAAGAATGGAACCACTTTTCATAATTAATTTTTTTTTTGTTACAAGTTTTTAAAACGAGCGAACTAAAAAATCTTTGAGATATTCTGAAACGAACGTCAAATTTTTAAGCTGATTATAATTTTTCGAGTTATTCCGAATTCATAAAAAGGGTCAGATTGGATTGCTTCGAACAGGAAAATGAATCTCAGCTCCTATTGGCCAGGTTCCAATGAGCTTGTCGATTTTTAGTTTAATTTAGGAAAATAGCTCCTAGTATAAAAAATCCTTTTCGAGCATTTAACAATGTATCGATTTCTTGACAAATTACCTGCTAAACCATTTTAGGATTCGTATTTTTACTCTGTCAACATTTTAGGAATGTAGGATAAAAATTCTAGAGAAAAATGATGTTCCACGTTTATCATAACGTTGAAGCTTGAAAGAGAGCGCTAATGATGTTTCCTCAACAACGGGAAAGTAATATGGATTTAATTTATTGAATTTCAGGTACACAAAGAAAATTTCGAAAATATTTCGCGGTAAACGTGAGGCTGTCACAATGATTCATTTTAACAAATTCGTAATAGCTCTAAAGTAGAAGTACTTAGGGTTGTTAAAATTTTCCTCTATGTTAAAGCCCCTATCGTTCCTAATGAATTTGCGTACTAGGAAAAGATTTTTTTTAATAGTAAGATAAATTTCTTCCTCATAACAGCATCATTTAACCTTTTTTCATGTTTTGCAAAAACGTTAACTATAAAATAAGTTCTTTACAAAGTTACTTAGCATGAGGTATGAAAATAAAATCGACAAATCATAGCGTTACAGTTGACAGTTTGTAAGGTCGTTGGATATTTAATTACATATAATTATAAGTGTCCGTGTTCAAATGAAGACTCACCATAAAGTACAGACAGCAATTTATCGTTCTTTTACACATCTGCCGTATTTTTTGAAACTAAAAAAAAATCATAAAAGGGAGTACAACAAAAATGAACCTCAAAATGAAGACACTATTTGATTAAGATACAATATTATCTTACCAAACGATGCTCAAACAAGTTACAGTAAACGAAAAACAAATAAATTATTTACTCACAGATTTTCAATTTTTTTTTGGTTTAAACTAAACCTTTTCCTAAAATTTCATAGAACTTTTGATTTGACATAAATGAATTATTTTAAACAAGAAGTCAAAGGAAGATGGATGTTTTCTGAAAAAGTTTTTATTTTAGAAAATCAGAAGAATTTGTTCGAAATATAATTATAAATATATAGTTTAAGTAACCACACACTCAACAACACACACAGGAAATATATTAGCTTTTATTCAAATAAGTAAAAAAACTCTGTACAAACCAATTAACTAAAACTTCAATTACGTTTGTGAAATTACTTGTATCTGCCAGTTGTATAGTGTATTTCTTACATAAAATTTACTTCTATTGTTTTATTCATTATCTGTAGATTTTAATCTTGAAGTTCTAAATCAAAAGAAATATGTTGCTTTGGGAGATAAGTAGCAGAATGTTGTTTTTTCAGATGTAAAATGTCTAATCTCGACAAAGTAGGGCTTAGATATTATTGGCGTGATATCCGGAATGAACCATCTAAGTTACAGAATCGACTATGGCATGGAATCTGTGATGACCTTGGGAGTTTTTGCTATTCATGAAACAATATTAGTTGCTTATTTCAAGGGGAAAAAAACTCATTCAGCGTATCAAGACATCCTTGACACAAACTAATTATCGATGCTCCCCCTTCAATACATATTCAAGGGCTTAAAATTCAAGCGCTACAAAATTCTGATTAAAAGCTACAAATATTCAACTGGAAGGGTTATCCAGAAGACGTGGCTTGAACACAAAAGGAAACTTATGGAACATTTAATGAGTGTAAAATTTACAGAAATGGTAAGACTAAAATAAATGTATAGCAAACAATCAAAACAGTCGGAAAAATACTTCAAAGGATACTTCGAAAACTCTTTTCAACTCTATGACCACAAGAACATTTAAACTAATAGATAAGGAGAAAAGTTTTCAAATTATTAGCAATTTTGTAAATAAAACCTCCTGCGCCGTTAAATTTTTTACCAGCTCTGTATGTGCATAAGAGGAAAAAAATATATTTCAAATAAAAAATAGCTTAAATTTATGTAATATTGTTTGTGTTATTTATAAAACCGTTATTTCTTGCCCTGCGTTTAAATTCGGATAAATTTCTAACTTTAGTTCTGATGTTAATTAAAGTTTTCTGCTTGGCCTTATGTTTTCCAGAGCACTCTATTTCTTTCTTTCTTTTCTTTTTTTAATAATGTAAGCTTTGAGGGATTTTACCCATGATTTTATTTATATATTAACTTCACACAATTACAAGACTTGTTTGAAAAGGAATGAAATTAAATATCAAATGAGAGAAGAGAATTATTATTTCAATTCGGTTAATTTCAGTATTTCTAGCATTTGAACTAAGATATAAGATAACAGCCTAGACAGAATAAAGATTAAAACGTAATGTACTTATAATGCAAGAACAAGAATTTTTAAAAAAGTTAAAAGGGAAAATAATTTATAGATAATCAAGATTTAGAAAAGTATCAACACTAACAGCAGTGGAGTTTTGTGCAAAAGATAATACTTATTTCTAAGGGATTAATATTAATTATACGAATGCCATAATTAAATATAATTTGCCAGTAATTTTAGCAATCACCAAGGAGATATTTTTTTAGTTATTCAGTAAAGGTTAGAATCAATTGCTGTTTGCACAGAATAAACAAAGATTGTGTATAAATAAGCGCTCTAATTAAATGCTTTTGAAACATTCATCTGTTACAGAACTCTTTTATTCAGAAAATTCCACGATAACGTCTAATTGTCTCAAGCCTATTTTAAGAATTAGACTAAACGAATGTTCTTTAGCATTGGGGTATTAAAGGGAAAGTGTTATCCAAATAGTATTTATTTATAATGAATATTTAGACACGGCAATTATCTTTCAAATGTGCACGCTTTAATTATACTAGATTAGCACATAATTAGAAAATGCCTTTCATTAAATATATAGATAGGAATGAACAACTTCTTCGAAATTATTATTATCAATAATTTTATTAAATATTAGTAAAAGTTTCATTTACGATCGATGAAGTTAAGAAAATTGGAATTTAGCAAAAACTTTCAGTGCCATATCTGCTGAATCTAGTGAAGTTTAGATTTCAAATCTTAAAGTGATCTTCTACGTTAGAGGAGAAATACAGGCAATTTTTCTGATTGTGTGCCACATTCTCAAAATGTACAGGTTGAGATATAATAATACGCAAATAAGTATTAAAATGGTTCAGTTCAGTTTAAAGAAGCTAAACAAATATACAAACAAAACACATATTATATTATTTTTAATAGAATGGATATAAATTGTGACACTTATATACAGTAATTTAAATAATTGTAAAAAAAATAATATATTCAATTAAAAAGGACTACAAATTATACATTGCCAAAAGAATATTCTATAAGAACGGTTTTTCAGCAATTTTCAGAATGCATGCAAATGATTTTGAGAAGCAAGTCTCTCAGCTTGTTAAAAACCTAATAAAATAATTTAAAATAAATTAAAAATGTATCTATAATAATTAACATAGAACCACGTAGGATATAACCATGAGAAGTAATAATATACAGCAATCAAATCGAATTGATTCATGTTTTTCTTGGAGTGCTTGCTTGATAATCGTTGCATTAAACTATACAAAAGCTATTAGAGACATATTTGGTAAATCTGAAATATAGTCATATGTCAAAGAGGATAGGAAATTGTTCTTCTAATTTCTGTATTGCAGATAAAGGCTCAACTCCCCATTTCCTATGCAATAATCTCAATTGCTATAAGGCAGATTTGAATGGAATCAAGGCTCGAATATCTGGCATGGAATTCTATTGAGAGTGTACAGTATCAATTTGTCTTGTGGCAATTGATATATCACAGTAAAGGCTTTTCATCTCATTCAAAACATTTTTTCCAATAATAGCCAATCTAGGCTCCCTTATTTTTGCCCTCTCTCTTTCATTAATTTAAGATCAACAACATAAAAATAAACAGCATAAAATATAAGTATTTCTCTTCATTATAGTAAAATAAAAAGATAAATAAAAATTTTAATGTTAACCTGTGCTACCTCGCTCTACTTTCATATCGCAAAACCAGGAGGTATAATTTGTGACCTTCAATTTGACACGATTGTCAGCATTCAAATGTTAGACTATTTCTTTGCGAGACTCGAAACATTATTTTACATGAGGAAAGATTTTTTTTTATTTAGATATGAAGAACCAAAAATGGAAAGCAGAATACATGCAATTTCCTCTCTTTAAACAATTAAATTTTTCCAGAAATGACATTCAATAATTTAAAAAATAAATGTTAATTTTTCGTTAGATTTATCTTTCAGAACTTTTCATAATTCCTTAAATATCCATTATCCTGAAGATGTTCGTCAAATAAGATCCTTAATTAATTTATCAAATTCCATTCACTCAAAAATTGACAAATTTGTTCAGTTGTGCAGAGTGCCGCCGAGAATAGTTTCACGTGCCACATGTGGCACGCGTGCCATAGGTTGCTGACTTGATTGTGATATATTCAAAATAAATGCACGCATTTGTTTAATAAAAGCGGGAAAAAAAGTATAATTAAAAAGTCGTTTAGCGAATTCTTATCTTATTTTTATTCTGCGTCTGTTTCTTATTTTATTATATATTATTGTGTGCAGGTACATTGGCCGGGACACAAAAATGTTCATTGTGGGCCGCATGCGGCCTGCAAGATTGACATTCCTATTGTATAGAGTTGAAGATTAAACTAAAATTGATAAATGCGGGGTTGGTTTCACATTGAAGTCTCCTTTAGTGTGACAATTATTTGTTAATTTAAGTTAGGTTATACAAAGATAGAACATATCTTTTACAAAAATAATGGGCAAAGAACAGGGACGGTTTTCATAGCAACCACGCGTTCTCGCCCCCCTGGCCTCTACAGAAAATGTTTGGTCTCTTCTAGAGCTTGGTACAGACCATAGGTTCCCAAACTTTTTAGCTCCATAGACCCCTTGACAGGTTTTTCAGTTTGGGGTAGACCCCATACTTACTTAATACTAAATTTGTGCAAATTTATCAACTTAAATGTGTTTTTGACAGCAGATATAGAGCTATTTAATTTAAAAGATTAAAATTTTTAACTGTAGTGAAGTATAGAGGAGTTTGAAGCTTAAAAAACACATGTTAGTTAATTTAATTAATGCATAAAATAATTGTTATATAAAATAACTGAGAGAGCAACAAACAAAAGCTTTTAGAGGGAGGGAGGAATCTGGGGATGCAATACTAAATTTCAACATTTGGCATCAATCTTATCAGGTTTTAAAACTAAATATATCTCCTCAGTTAATAGTGTCTTGTATTTTCTTCTTTTTTTGTTTTTTGTTTTTTTGTTTTGTTTTTTTTGTTTTGGAGATTGGCAAGTGCACTGAAACTCCTGCATCTGAAAAACAATTAAAAACTTTCTCAATATATTCCATAGTTTGGAATAAATAACAGGTATATCTTTTTAAAGCTAAAATTGTTGACATAATTTCTAAACTTTACTTTAAGATCTTCATTAGTGCATATTCCTAGAGCTTAATTCTTGTAATCTGACATTTTTTTTTCGAATTTACCATATAAATTAATTGTCTACTGTGGTACTACGATGGTTAAAACTTTCTCAAACCTAGTTTCAAAATCTAAAAAAAAAGGCATAATTTTGGTAAAGTCCAAAATTATGCTCCTTTAGCTTTATTCTGGCAAGATAGGCTGTGTGAAATGTGGTCCTTGTTTTAATAAAATTTATGCTGTCGCCTTATAACTGTAAATAAACCTCATTAAATTTAGTAAATAAATATGTTAAATAGGTATGTCTAGTTTCCACTTGAATAAATCCTTTTAATATTAGTCACGATCTGGTTTGATGAGAGCCACTATCATAGACCCCCTTTTACACCTCATGGACCCCCATAATATTTTTTTGCTATCGTGGACCCCTTGCAGATCGTCATAGACCCCTGGGGGTCTATATAGACCACTTTGGGAATCACTGGTATAGACAAACAAGGTAACTGAGTCGTTTTCTTTGAAAGTGGTGTAAGTCTATTTTATATAATATGGAGATAATTACCACTTTCAGAATAATTTTATGTGTAATTTCATTAACTACGTGAATTTATATTGTCAAAATGATGAAAATTTCGAAGAATGTTTAAGGGTACTATTCAAAATAAAAAGCTCATAGCAGATTGCATTCAAGGTTACAATAACAAACTTTTTGTCAAAAATGGATTTACACCACTTTCAAAGAAAACGGTTCAATGATAGTATAAGCGGTTGTAAAAAACTTCAAAACAAATTTTTTTTATTCAAATCAGCGATTATTGTTTACTCTGAAGCTTTTGTTTAATATCAATGATAGAAATACATTTTTTATGTTTCTATTATAAAAAAAAACTTACATCAATGGAATCAAAGAGTAAATTAGTCAAAATTCATCAATAATTGACAAAATAGTCAAATAATTAAATAACATTGATCAAAAATTTTTAATCAGCAAGTTTTTTAAAGTTCCAGCGAATTCATTTACTAATCATCCCTGAAAGAATTGACTATAAAACTTTTTGGGTGGTCAAATATGGGGAAACGCGCCTCATTTAATTAAATATACATTTGCTCTATGCTATCTGGTTTAAAGCCAATTATTGCGTTTTTTACGAGTCATGAACATGACTATATTTTTAAAGAGAATATTAAGTGCACCATATATCTAAACCATCTTCGCTTGTAGTGAATCAAAATCTAGTTTATCTACTTCTGGAAGCGAGCCAATTACTTTTTTTTTATTAGAAATAAAGTGAAAAAGTGGATTTAGTAGGATTAAAAAAGTTTGTGCCCCGATAGAAATTGTATTTTTTATATTGCTTTTCCTAGCTCCTTAAAAATAATCAGCAATAAATAATCCTCCAGGAAAATAAATGAGGGGCTGAGATTTTTTTGATTACTGTAGGAAAATTGATTTGAGTCAGACAATACAAAACGTTTCAAACACTTGTAGATTATTTCTACAAAGGAAAAAATTATGCCATTTATGAAATTCTGAATATCATCACAAAACACGAGTGAAATTTGTCTCGTATTTTCTATTAAATTCTTATAAGCCTTCCGACACACGTGCCAAATTTATATGATAAAAAAAATTTTCGGTCGTGTTCATAAGTTCATTAAACAAACAAAATAGCAACAGACTTTAACAAGAAATTTTTTAAAGTTCTATTTACGGAGTAAAAGAATAAATTTAAACTGCTTTTTGTCATTGAAATTAAGACGTTCTTTTAACGTGATTTACAGATTACTTTAATAACAGATATTTGTACTAGAATATTTGATATGTACTTTTGTAAAGTTAAAAAAAAATCACGGTAATGCTATAGAACATGGAACTTCATGTGGATAATGAGGTCTTGTCTTTTAATGCACGAAGCGTGTGTGGAAACTAAGTACCGTTTCATTCTACAGCAGTGGAAGTTTTGCAGTTCATTACCTGCTCATATGTGTCTGATTGATTATCAGTTCCAGTCACGCCATTACAGCCAGATTGGGTTGCTTTGACACGTGCTAGTGAGCGTTCGAAAGGCTTAAGACCATAGCCGATCCCACCAACTGTGAAGTGCGCTCTGTAATCCTTTTTGAACGGTTGAAATGTATCGTCAACTTGTAGAGATTTATAGTGAAAACATAAGGAGTGATGAAATGATTGATTCTTACCACTCTTTTTTAGAATCATTTGCAAGAACATTCATAAAAAATTTGCAAGTGAAAATTGCTATAATGCATGATACAAAAAGACGCTTGACCATTGCAAGTATTAATTACTATTTCATATCTCTATTTATAAAGGATCAAAGAAACTTATTTCAATACGAAATAAAATTCTAATGAAATGAGTGAGTTATACCAGTTTTTTTTATCGTGTTTCCCTAAAGAGAAAATTATAATTATCCCATATTTTTTTTAAAAATGCGGCAATGTTTCTTCTTCTTTGGTATACCCCTGCAGGCAACATGTCCCACAATTTGGAGACCATTGCATTATGGAATATATAATCCATAAAGTAATTAAAAGTGATAAGTATAACATACCAGTATAAGTTGTAAGATAAATTAAAAAAACCAAACACTATAAAAAATTATAGCATTGACAAGGTAACTAGACTTTATGAAATTAGAATCCTCAATTCAGCTGCATAATTAAGAAAAATGTACATTTTCAGCAATATTTAAACATAAGTATCTTCCTTAACTATTGTGACGCTATTAGTGCAACACTGAATTAGAATCTTAAAATTATTTGTTCTTACGAAGAAAATCATTAAATCTATGAAAGATACGTAACATTTAGAAAAAATAATTTTACGCTATTTGATATAAATTGAAAAATTAATTAAAATAGGTAATTAAATAGCAAAAAAATTAACAGTTAAACAATTTAGAGAATAACAGTTATGAAAAAAAAATTATATATATATCCTCAGTATGCATATAGAATAATAGAATCTTAGCATATGTAACAAACCTTTAGGAGTCCCCCCCCCCCATAGATTTTTTTAAAGCTCAATTCTAACAAACTTTCGAGAAACATGTAATGAATATGTTCTCGAGGAATACTGTAATTTTCTCTTAAATTTTTAAGACATTCATGTACTATATGTTATAACATTTCTATTATTTACTACCTATTTATTCAAAATTCACACAAAAAAAATATTTTTAAGTTAACTTACTCTATTTTTTTCCAACAGTGAACTTTTCTGAGTCTATATTGATCAACTTTAGAGCTCGTTTTAAATATTTACTTAAGGTATCCAGCTACTTGCGACAACTTTTTTAAAAAAAATGATGATATGGGGTTATTTTTGTGGTTTTTAGTTATTTAGTACATTTTAAGAAAAGTGTGCTAAAATTTAGAAGATAAAAAGAAATTATTATTACTAAAATAGGTAAATATTTACAAAAAATTATATAAACGGGGCTCATTTTTGTTACAAAAAGTTTATGAAAACATTTTCAGTTTCGATGAGTTGCTTTACTGTTCGTTTTTTAAATGATCCTCAGGATAAGAGATATTTCAATTTTTACAAAAACCACAGAACTTTATCTTAGTTATTATATGAAATTACCTAACAATTAGTGATTGTATTCACATAAGGGACTGTAAAATACCGCAGTATTTTATAGTGTAGATGAGTATATATATATACAAATATACAGTGCAAATCGTTAAAAACGAAACTGCGGGGACTGAAATATTTTATCATGTTGAAGGATGTAGGAAAAAAATAGATTAAAAAAATTTAATGTTTTAAGTACATTGTTTTTTATTTACTTATACTTGTATTTTTGCACGTATTTTATAAAAATCAGGAAAACAAAAATATTTACAAGATCTTAAGGAAATTTAATACAAAGTTTTCAAGTTTTTTGAAAAATAAAACATATATTGAGTTTTTTTGAAAATCAGATATTTTTCGTTGCATTTTCTTTTTTAGTATCAAATTGTCATCAAACTGTTCGATGTCGTCTATTTTGTAATTCATTTAACAATTGGAATATGTGTCTAAATAACTGGGCATACTTTTCATCAGGTTCTTCATTTCAGATGTGAAGTGTTACAACCATCCTGAGCTTGCACAAAATCTCCCATTTGCTTAGAAAGATCATTGCTTCTTTCTAGCAAAAAAGGTCCTGATATGGGAGTATTCTAGCTTGTTTGAACAAAACAAGTAAAAAAAAGCTGTCTCTAAATCTTCATCCTGGTTCATCCGTTTTCGCTCTGGCTCAAACTTAGTCCGTTCAGAGATTTCTATAATCTGTTCTCTTTATTTAATTATTGTTGATAATATAGATTCAGCAGTACCGAAATCTTTACAGATTTCCTTTTTTTTCTGGTTTTTACCAACGGTTCTTTAGAATCCCCATCTTCATTTTAAGCAAAATAGCAGTTCGCTTTTCACTTAAACTCTTTGTCATTGTCATTGTATATAAATTCTTATTCTTTTCTAAAATAGAAAAAAAAAAAAAAAACCGCGAATTGAACTCAATGATTTCTACTCGTCAACGAATTCTAAAGCCTACTGATGAGAGATAAGATATTTTATGTGGCGTTTGTCGGGGTGGAGGGTGAAAGTAGCTTAGATAAAAAATTTTTTAAAAAATGGCTCACGTCACAGGCTATTCCGGGGTATTTCTAAGCCAAGTTAGCCTCCTTTCTACGAAACGTATGAAACCACCTCTCTTTCATTTTACACCCTTCTTAAATCTCGCCTGCGCAGCTGGTGTTTTTCATATTCGGTTCATTCCCAGAGGGAAAATCTTTTCTTGTTAAGCTTTTTTCGTTCCGTGTTAAGAGAAAAAAATAAAATGAAAAAACATCGTTTTTCGGAACAGTTGCAATATTTTGTCAACCGATATTTCATTTTAAGCGTTTTCGGTTAGGAATGAGTCGTGTCGCCATCTGGTAGCAAAAAGAAGCAACAAAAGTTAGAGAACAGAAATATTAGATTTAAAAATCACAAGCAGATTCTGAACAATTCCCAAAGGTTAATTAATTGACCTTTTGACTGTGAAATAATTTGATTTCGGTGAGCTCTGGGTCTTTTTTCAGCGGATGAAACCACCGCGTCGTAAGGTTTTTGGTTTCAAATTAATTTGAAGCAGGTGGTACTTTTTTTGATTAATGTTTGAAATAGCTTTTTTATGAAATAGTCGGCTGAGTTGTTCATGATCACAACAAATAATTTCGATGCGGACGCACCGGAGAGAATTTTAAGAAATTACTGAAATTCAAAGAAAGCAGTTGCTCTGTGTAATGAAATTGAATATGCTTAATTTTTTATTGCGTTTTACATAGGATAAGTTTTTTTTGGTCTTATTAAATTAGTTCAGTTTGTAAAATATTTTTAAATGTACAGTTAATGAACTCTACAAAACATAAAGAGTTTGCTTTAACACCTGAAATAAACGCATTACATTTTTAAGTAGAAGATTAAAAGCAAACATCGAAGTGCAATATTTCTGCAATTTTCGAGAACAACAAGACGATAAAGAGTTTACCTCACATTATCATTTTTAAATGATTTTATTATTATTTATCAAATTTAATAATAATTAAATTTGTAACGTAAATTTGAATCAAATTGCTTGCATAAGATGTGAGCATTACAGAAAATAAAAAAGAAACTTATATATATATATATATATATATTGCAGCGTGTTTGCGTATTGCTGGTCATTGAAATTGCAGCACTGGGAAGGAAAAAAAGTAATTTTATTTGTTGTGGGTATACAGCACACGAGGAGTGGGGGGGACGCTTTAATTTATCGTAAATTTGGGAGTGTAGGGTGTCCGATATTGCTACACACACTGCAGTAAACTTTTACACAACACCAACGTAAGGACTTTGATCTTCAATGGATTTAAATTGCACTGGCCTTCTACAAAATGCTCAGGGTTATTAGAAAATTTTCAAATTTTATGTTTAATCTTCAAATTTCCTTTTAATGTTAACCTTTTTTTTAAAAAATAATCTTATTTCTCTACTTTCCCATCAGATGGCAACACGAATGGCCACTTTTAGCACCGATGCGAATTTGCAGTTTTCGTTTTGAGACTTTTTCGTTCTTTTTTTTTTTCCCCAACTGAAATCACGTTAAAAAGGAAAATTTCCTTTCCCTTCATTAATTTGTTTCAGTTTCAGTCAAAATGTTCGCCGAATTTTGTTTCACCTCGCGATCTCGTCTGTCTGAATTGAACGATGTTATTTTCTAAATAATCGTACCTCCCATTTAATTTCTTCGCTCAAAGTATTCGTGCATATTATCTCAAAAAATTTTATTTTAAATTATGATATGCATTCTTTTTTCTCTCTTTTCGGGTTTTTAAATTTTGTTTACATCTCTCTTCGGTTGCTCGACCCATAAAAGAGCTTGACTATCCGTACCTGCACCCTGTCCAAATGAAATTTCTTCCGCATCGTGTTTCGATTTTTCTCTCCGTGAAACGCTGCTCTTCCAAAAGTCTTTTCTAACGATCGAACTGAGACGCAAAATCTTTTTGTCCTCCCTATATTTAATTTTTCCAAACTTGACGTAATTCCAGTGTAAGTAATCCATTTTAATTTTTAAAGGGACCCAAGAGATTTTTGTTACACTTAGGATTAGATACGCCAGTGGATAGAATTCTCTAATTTACACACAGGAGTGCAACTCTTTCGGCAGAAGGACAACACGCGAAAATTGAATTGATTCTGACAGAGGCCTTGAAATTTGAAGGGGGGGGGGAGAAATATTAGTCCTGAGCTGGTGTCACTTTTCAGATTAATTGGATTATATAGATTAAACAGATGGTGTTTTAATGACCCCTGTCTCGTAGTGCCATCTATGAGATATAAAATGTACATAATTTAGGTTAAAAATTTAATAAGGATTAAATTTAAGGAACATGAATTAAAACATATATAATCTAAACTGATTGCACGTGCTATCATCTGGTATTACCTTACCGAACCTCGAGATCATTGGATTATTTCTACGTAATGATAAAAAGTTCTCCATTCTATAAAGTTTAGCAAAATCATCCGTCAGAAATTCTTCTCCTATTTGTGTGATGCTAAATATTACAAAACAAAACTCATAGGGTGAAAAAATTGTCTCGATAAGAAATCCTTTGGATGAATTGTCGAATCAGCCACTTATCCCACCAAGTGTTTTTTCGCCAAATCGATAATTGCTCCAAATCTGGTAACCCTCGTGGTTTTGTATCTGTGAGGAAGAAGTCGGATCGTGGCTTAAAAACTCGTTAAAATGTCGATTTTTCAAAATTTGGCGGACCAGTGGCCGATTCGACAAATTCACCATCCTTTGCATAGGTCAAACATACGTCCTTTGCTTACTTCGAAAAGTAACATTTGAAAATTTTGATAAGCAGAAAATAAAATATTTTAAATGAAAATGTTTCATCTAAATTTTTTATGTTTTTCGACACAATTACATGAGATTTTATACATCTAAAGTTAATTTAATTTTATATTTTCTTTTAAATCATTTCATAACACCCCTTTATCTTCACATACATGTTTATTTTCCAGAAGCATTCACATTTTCTTCTTACGTTCAAGTTCATATATCTTTTAATGGCATTTTATTTTAGTTCTAATTACGTTTTACTCAAATAATCAGTGTAAGTTTTTTATCCCATTGGATTTTTTCTTTTTTAAAAGACATGCCTGATATTTGTCACAAATTATGGAATATCATGAGAAAGATTTTAATAGTGAGGCTTTGTCTACAGTAAATAAAATTTTTCCTGTCAAAGTGCATGACAGCTACAATAGCATGACATTAGAAAATGTAAACAAAGGGGCGTGGTCATGGATGACTAATTCGAAACTACCCTATAACTCAGTAAAAAATGCATAAAACCAAAAAAAAATTTTTTTTTGTTTGATAGAGAGGCTAATAAGATATTATAATCAGCAAAAAAAAAAAAATTTCGATATTTTGGACAATTTTCCACATTTTAACTGTTCACTGTAGCCTTAATGAATAGTGGGCCTACTTGAAAAACTTGAGACACATTTCAAATCCCACTGCATTACTAACTGCTCTTGAAACTGGACCTTTTATTTCAAATAAGGTACTACTTGAAATTGATTCCCATTCTGACTCAATAACTGGATCAATTTATACACATAAACCATTCAATGTAGCAGAAAAACTAGATAAAGTTATTTAAGATAGAAATGCACCAATGCAACCTATTAGATTTGAGACACTGTCATTAAATACAAAAATAAAATGTCTCTTTTTTGAAAATGGAGGGAGACGTGGTGACTACCTGAAAAGAACTTACTCCTATTTAATGACGATAGCACCTACTAGTATAGAATTCGAAATTTTTTTTAAGCAGGACAATTTGTAACAAAAATAAAAATCCGTTTGAACTATGAAATGCTGGACGAGCTGTGTTTTTTAAACACTTCTTTACAGAAACACAAGAAATGAAGATATATATTTTTAATTTCATTATGTACTATTTTAATTTTTTTTATAATGAATTAAGTTTTTTTGTTCCAATAAAATTAAATTTATTTTCGTAATAAATTATTAAATCGAATTTTTAATTATATTTTCAGTTTTATTATGCAATTTCAACTTTGCTAATGTGTAAGTATTTTTAATAAATAGTCCAAACCTAATCCCGGGATTTGGATATTGTCATCCCGAAATCCCAGGATTGCAAACCCTAAAGGTGATGATGCATGTTCAATCTTCCGACACCCAAAGTCCTCCAAGTCTGGATAAGGGGGCTACCTGCTCAGATGTCATTCTCGTCACATGATCGAAGTAGATCCAAAGTGACGAGCTCCGTCGCCACTAGCCCTCGAGTGGCTTCAGAGTGTGACGTCATTTAAGACTGAATCAAATCCAATGGATTGGATGGAACTCACAGTTATTCTTATTACCCTTTCACCTCCTCAAAAAACAACAACCTGCAACATGTTTCAGAATTGAAGACCAAATTTTAAATGCAAAACAGAGGTTTTTATTTAAAAACCTTTTGCAAAACGTATGTGAAATAGGAAAATATAAATTTGGAAAAACGAATGAGAATTTTATTTTTCTTCTGCTTAAATAGTATTTTGTACATTAGCTTGAAACTCATTTTTTTCCAAAGGAAACTCTATTTATTGAAGTTATTTATTTTTATTCTTCGAGAGAGATTAAATATAAATCAAGTTTTCTTACATCATATTAAATAAATAAAAAGAAGAGCTGTTTAAATACGTATTGAATTTAAACTCAAGGTGGAAAAAAAAATATTTTAAATAGTTTTTAAAAACAAGCCCAGCAACAACCAGAAAATATAAAACGCAGTTTTTTATGCTGAAGTACTAAATATAGTAGAATCCCGAAAACTTGGCATTTTATAAATCTAAAGTCCGGATAACTCGGCCACATCCTCTCAGGTCGAAAAAACTCCACAACAGGAAATTACGCATTTTTTTAAAAAGAAAAATAGAGCCAGTTTTTTTACAAAGTCGGCTTCTTAATTTTCATTATAAACAGCTTTATGCCTTCACAAAGAGTTTTCTGAAGTGTATCGTATTAGGAAAATTTCTGTATACTAGGTATTCCTTAATTTTCGTTTTGATTTAGCAAATATTGTATGGATTCATAAAGTATTTACTTTTCCTTTGTTTAAGGGTATCTGGGCAGTTTTTTTTCTATTTTATCTATCTAAGGCAAATAATAAATACAAGTGCAGTACAATATTTTCTGAGGAGACACTTGTAATTATTCCTTTTCAATCCCACTATCGATAACCCGGCATTTTTATAAACCCGACCACCCTTCGGTCCGCATTATAGGTCGAGTTTTTGAGACACAACTGTACTGAAAGTAAATAATAATATCACTTACAGTATTTGTGTGCTGCTTTATACTTTAAATTTTGGTTTAGAAATAGAGTTGTTACGGATTTATACGGCGTTCCCATAATTACTTCTTTTTTCTTTAAATCAAAATATTTATTTCAACCAACCTTCATCGAGAAACCAAACGTGATCTATGTAAATGAGGAATATTATATAAATTCGGTTTTCGCGCAGTTGAAGGAGAGTGAAGTAAGAGGTCAAGTTAAGTTAAGTGAAGTAAAGTGAAGAAAGTGAGTTGTCGACACGTAGTTGTTGACAAGTTAAGCGAGGCTGATACGTTTGATGTGTGCAAGGAGAAGTGTTTAATAAAGATTGAAAAGCAGTGAAATTAAATATTACGTAGCGTGGAGCCATCGTCATTGGATCCAGCTAAAGATATTGCCTGAAGTTCTCCATGAAGGAACCGAAGCATTAAGGAATAAGGTATCGTAAAATTGATTAAGTAAAAGCTGATTATTAGTGTGCGGCGTAGTTATAAATGTGCGTATTTAAGCTGTCTTAGATTCAGTTGAGGTTCTGTAATATTATACCCGCATTTGTATATCTCACCTCTGCACTCTACCATTGTTGTATACCTAGAATTTGCGTTTAAGTTGTAGCTCACGGTACTAAGTATTTACGGCAGTAAGTTAACAAAAAAAAACATGGATAAATTTTTAAGTCGTAAGCGAACATTCGACGATAAAAAAGCATCAACAAGTGTACAGACGAACATAGTTCCGCAAATTAAATCAAGCATGTATTCTCAAGAATATTTAAATTTTCGATTAACCGCTGCAAAGTAAATGGAGAAGAAAAGCCCCAGTGTGTGCTATTTGTTTAAAAATATATTGGTAGCAGACAGCATGAAACCTAATAAACTTAAAAGACCTTTGGAAACGCTTCATGGTGAGTACATTAACAAGTCTCGAGAGTTCTTTGAATTAAAATTATATGAAAAAAAAAAGCATTTAAAAAAAAACGTTGTCAGTGAATGACAAAGCTTTATTTACTTCTTACAAAGTTTCATACAAAATGTAAAAGTCTCACACTATTGGCGAAGAGAGCTTATTTTGCCTGCAGCAATTGAGATCGTAGAAACCATGTTGGAGACAATTTTGCCGAAGAGTTACTGTCAAGACATTTATACCTGAAGAGACTGCAACTCTTTGGCAAAATCAACTGTAATTTTAAGCCTCACAGAATTAGAATTAATCTTAAATAATGTAAAATTTTAATGAAGAATAATTGTGTTATTTTTACTATTTAAAGCGAGAAGACTTCAAGTGTTTTAATCCGGGAACAGGCGCGCACTCGATACTAACGTTAATGGTCACGCGGGATGACTAATTTACCCCAATCTTTTTTTTTTAATAATTATTTTTATTGTTACGCAAAAATCATTACTCTAGCGAATAACTTAGTTAAGGAAAAGTATACTTACCTACTTTTATTGCCTTTTCAATTGCACTTTGACAATTTGAGAAAATATCAAACTGAACCAAGAAGTTTCAAATGTACGTGACCTTAATAAAGGACAAACACTTTTCGCTTACATTAGAGGAATGTTATTTTCAGGCAAAACTGTCATATGTTTTCATTGTCCGTTGATGAACAACAAATAGCATGTTGAACTTTTTCTAGCGTGTGTCTTTTTGACAGGGCGAAGTGTGTCTTGTGGTACACTTGTGGCTTCTTATCTTTCCTGATGGGGTATTTTAAGTAGCAATTGAAAACTTTCTTTTCAAATCAACATTTCATGTTCATCGCTTTTCTCAAATTTACTTTCACTGTCATGATTGAACTATTTCATCAATTTCATCCAATGGAGATTGCAAGGATGCCCATTTCTTTTCTTATTATCTCTTCATTTACATTTATAAACCATAATGAGTGGTACAACACAGCGATCAAAGCTATTCAGTCGTCCACAGGAGGAAAACGTTGCTTGTTCATAGCAAATATTCTGGAACAAAAGGGTCGCGCTGGGAACTCAGTCACATCCCAAGTACTTTTAGATTGTATGAAAACGTTTGTTTCTCTCTCAAAAAAAGGGAGATATTGGACAAACATATTTTAGTTCCCATGAAGAATATCATATAGGGTACTGACTATGCAAAGTATGCCTAGAGGTTATATATTTCGCGTTTCTAATGTTTCATCTCATTTTTCTGTTATCCGTCTTTTTCTTAAATAATGTTGTTGCTCTACTTTCCCGTTAGATGGCGACACGAACCGTCACTTTTAGCACAGACGCCAATTTGCAATCTTCGTTTTTGGACTTTTTCCTCGGGGTCATCCACCCCACTGAAATCAGATTTAACAATAACTGCCTTTCCCTCATCAATTTTTGTTTCGGTTTCAGTCAAAATTACCTCGCGTTTCTTTTTTTTTTTTTTTTTTTTTTTCGCAGTCTATCTGGTTTGCAAAAAAAATCTGGTCTGTCTGAATTTAGCGATGATATTTTCCTAACAATCGTACCTTGCCTTAATTTTTTCACTCAGGGGATTCGTGCAAATTTGTCTGACAATCTTATTTTAAATTAGGATGTGAAATTATTCTTCCTCTGTTTTGGGGGTTTTAAATTCTGCTTAAAACCCTACCTCGCTCCGGTCGCTCGACCCACAAGAGAGCATGTCCCCGGTTCGAATGAAATTTCTTCCCTTTCGTGTTCCAATTTTTCTCTCCGTGACAGACGGCTCCTCCAAATGTTTTTTCTTACGACAGAATCGCGACGCCAAAATCCCCCTTTTTACTGACGAAATTCCAGTTCATTTAATGCACTTTCATAGTTCAGACGAGAAGACACGTTTCCGTTTTGGGATAGAGACAGGGGCGTAGATACTGCGGTATGAATGATAGTCCCTCCCCCAACAAATGTAAGCAAGAAATAGTGAAATTTTAAAGGACTCTCCACGAAATTTTTGATACACTTAGAAGTAGCTACACCGGTGGATAGAACCATGTGATGTACACACATTAGCAGAAATCTTTTAACAGAAGTGGCCGGTCCGCAGGATAACATGCGAAAAATTTAACTGATTTTAAGAGAGGGCTTGAAATTTGAAGGGTGAGAATATTACCGCAATGCTAGCGTCGCCTTTCATGTGTGTGTGTGTGTGTGTTCACTGAATCACACATAGATTCCACAGGTGCGATTTGAATGACCTCCGTCTCGTGGTGCCATCTATAGTTGATAAAATGCATACTTAAGATTAAAAATTTAAAAAGAATTTAAGGAGAGGAAATTAAGATATGACTTAATCTTATTTGTTTGCACGATCTGTATTCTCGTATTACCTTACTATATATACCTCGAAAGCAGTGGATTATATCAACGTAACAATAAAGTTCTCAATTCTTCAAAGTTCAGTAAAATCATCTGTGGAAAATTCTTCCCCCGTTTGTGTGATGTAAAATATTACAAAACAAAACCTATAAAAAAATTATCCAATAAATAATCCTCTGCATAGTTAAGTTTTCCAACATGCTTCTTTTGTTTTCTACGAAACACATAATTTAGTAAATTTTGATTCACAGAAAATAAAACTATGTTTAAAATGAAAATGTTTCATCTCCTTTTTTTATGCTTTTATACACAATTACACATGAGATTTTACACATTTAAAGTAATTCCATTATATATTTTCTTTGAAATTATTTTTTAACAACTCGTTTATATTCATATACATGTGTTATTTTCCAGAAACATTCAAATTTTCTGCTTGCATTCAAATTTATACATATTCTATTGACATTTTACATTAATTGGAATTACATTACACTCAAATAATTAGTTTTAAATTTTTATCCTATTGGATTTTCTTTTTTAAAAAAGGAACCTCTCAACAGCTTCCATAATATATCTAACATCTTAAGTTCGATTTTAAAGCAAGCAATGAATAAATTATTAATGGTTATTTAATAAAAAGTATTCGAAATGTAAAATTTTTATGAAAAAAGAATTCTGTTACTTGAATGACAAAGTAAATAATTACGAAAACCTAGGAAAATTTTTTTATAAATTTTTAAATATGAATGCAATGCTTCTGTACCGAAAAAAAAAAATTTTTTTAGAAAAAAAATCATCTTTTTAATTTTAGTTAGACTGTTTTGTACTGCCCATAAAAAATTTTGTGCAATTTCTTACATCTTTTAAGTCATGCATTTTTTCACTTGTCCCGCAGCTTATCGCTCTGAATTTTTTTTCTTCGAGCAAAACCTATAAACGATTCTATTTAATTTTGTGGCACACATTCCATGAAATTAAAAAACAAGTAGAATAATTTGCATTAGTGCTGCCATCTAGTAGCAGAAAAATGCATAGTAGAAGTTGTAAGTTTCCGTGCACGGCCGTTGCCAAGGCCGCACATGTTTGACCGCCCAAGCCTATCAGAAATTAATAAACAGTTTTGTTACGGTTTTCCAGTACGACTTTGAATATTTGCTGAGACAGCGCGTGACGTATGTCCCGCGAATCTTTTTCAAATTGGTTTCAAGTAATTCGTTACAAGATGCGCAGTAACTCATAATCTTCATCTGCGTCCATTACTAGAAATCAGTTAACTCTGAGTCTTTGGAAGGAGAGGTTCTCGAAGCGTGGCTCTCTTTTTATTCTAGGAATTAAGCTACCGGTAAGTAAATTTTTCGGAATCGTATCTTTTTACATCGTCAATGGACACTTGAAACAAAAGGTATAAATTCTGTGATGTGTTTGAAGTACCCAAATGCCAACAAAGGAGAGATATATTAGGAGAAAAGAATTCCAATCTAAGAACTTGGAAATGTAAGTATTTTTAGAAATATTTCTAACGCTTTGTCAGAGGTGCACCTCGTTAAGATATTATTATTATTGGAATTATTTCTTGGAAAATGTTTCATTTCTGATACTTTAAGAGCTCTTTAATATATATAATATATAAATTATTTTATGAATGTTGTTGCATGCAAAAATTATGGTTTTTCAAACTATTTCGAGTGCATGTCGTTCATTGCTGTAAATATTTTTGATACCAATCAACAATTTTCTAAAGGTTCCCAAAAAGAGATACGGTCGGAATTTGAGCAATTTTGGATTTCTCTCGAGTTAGAAAAGTGCAAAATTGAAAAAAGCTGTGCAGTCTCCGGAAGAGGTACGTGGTCTTTCTCTACAAATCTGAATGAGTAAATAATTTTGAAAAATAAGAATCCGCAATATTTAATTTAGTTTTGTAACAATTATGAGCCATCTAGGTAGAAAAAAAATGTAAATACGTTCATGTGTGAATGAATTATTGCAATTTGTATTTTTTTAAAAATATAAACGCTATATATGTGTTCCAGGCTAAAGATTTTCCAATTTTATCTTTTTCCTTTCTTGAGGAAATTTAAATATTTCTCCCTAGAACCATGTTTATCAACTTTTGTATCGTGGTATAAGATTACGTCGTAAATTATATCGGCTGTAGTGAAAACCGTTCGCGATTTGGCGTCGGTACGCATTCGTAGATTAGTGGAAATGGCGGGCTTTTCAATCCGATGGCGCGAATCAATCATCGTGTTGACTTGAAACACACATTTCAGAATATTAAGCACCTTAAGACTCGAAGCGCTCAGTTGTGTGTATAACTTTTTTTTTATTCAAATTATTGTTTGCAAAGATTCGGGATCATTTTTAACCATGTTTTTCGTTTGCAGTTTCATGCTGGAGAGTACTTGGGACTTCTTAGAGCACAACGGTTCCTTATTCCAACAAAAGGGACAAGAAACGAGCTGCGGGCAATGAATTATGTGGTATGGGAATCGACGTGCCGTTGGAGTTAGCAGCCAAGAGTTGTCTTCCGGAATTAGCCGAAATTCTGCTTAGAAAGTTGAGAGATGCCCGAACTATATCTTCGAAAAATTCATTGGAATTGCAACATTGGATGGAGTGTTCTGCAGAGTTGACCCTTGTCGAGAGGTATGTGGCTGTTTTCTAAGAATCTGAATAAGTCGATAACTTTTTTAACTTCAACGAAATGTAATTCTTTTATTTAATAATTACGAATGACGTTTTAATTTTTTTTAATAAATTATTTTAAATTCTGTATTTTCTTTTACACTTGAATTTAAATAAATTTGTTTCAAACGATGGATTTTCCATTTCAACGTTACCGCTTTTGGCGCCATTTTGAAAGTCATCGCCAAGCAGTGGACTATGACAGGAATTTTATTCGGTAAGGATTCCTCACTATGTTGTGGACGAGAAACCTTTACGATTATTTCACCGGTTTCTCTCTCAAGGGAACCAGGACATGCTCGAAAGAGTAAAATGCCAAAATTAAGATTCTTTGTTTTTGGGATAACTTAAAATATTTCCAATAGAGCTAAGATTTCTGTCTTTTTCGCAAAGATATTTTATTCATTCTGTAGAAATAAAAAAGTAATTTGTTTGTCGGCCAATTTTTTTTTTTCTGTTTAATTTATGTTGGACATAATTTTTCGAGATATTATAATACATACTTAGGCTTATAGATACCGTTTTTTTTTTTCTTTTCCCAAAAATAAATGTCTTAAATATGTTGAATATTTTTTGAACATATATAAAACAACATAGAAAATATAGTGAATCTATTTTTTTAAGTGAAATTTTTGTATATTGTTTCTTTAAAAAAGATTTTTTTAAAAAAACTATGTGCACAGGTATCCTATATTGAAGTATTCAAAATTTGTAACCAATAGTTTTTTTTTTTTTAAGGTGTATCTAAAGGCAAAATATTATGCTTGGGAGAAAAAATTTTAAAAATTAAAAGTAGCAGTGTTTTCACATATTTTTTTATCACAATATTTTTTCCTAACTATTTTTATAAACCTGGAAATGATACTTTAAACATTCTCTAGAGTTAAAAAATTAATTTTAATCTTAAAAAGTTTTTTTTAAAAATTTATTATAACTCAGCATAAACATAAATTTATCGAACATATTTTACATACATATATAAAACACACGGAACAAAGTATAGTCAAATAGTTTTTTCGTAAAATAATTGTATAAATTCCCTGAAAAAACCAGAAAACTGAAAATCTCAATTTTTCTTTCTAATAAGTACAAGAGAGTTAGTGGTTTTTTACATAAATTAAACGTAGAGCCCTATCTATAAAATTGTCTCCAAGGAGATGTGATCATTTGTTCACATTTTTTTCCTTCACATTTTAAAGTTATTATATCATTGAATGTACAAGTGTTGCATATTTTTAGATCCAGAAAAATATACACTATATTTTTATACTGAAATTGAAAACCCAATTTTTTTTTAATGTGTATGATGTCCTGGTACCCTTATAAGAAGTATCAATAACTTAGGACCAGAAAAAGAAATTCATTGCTTAATTTTTTGGGATTGAAAACATAAAGTGCACTTGCCCCGCTGGGAGAGGTCTGATGTTTTACAAGTGTGCACTTGAATGAGTGCATATTTTAAATAAACTTTTCTCCTTTAAAAATATGGAAATGTAATTATTGTCCAATGAAAAGTAATGTGTATTTATTTTGGAAGCATCCCAATGACTCACGCAAGTTTAATCATGAATTTGTACATGTTTGGAAATGTTTTTCTCTTCACTGTACCAAATTGTATTACATTCCAAGTAAATGCAACTATTTTTTTTTATCAGATGACGCAAAGCATTGAAAATTTTCAGAGTTTATCAATGCCCAAACTGTTTTATAAGGATTATACCAAAAATTTTATTTAATTGCTGGATTTTAAACTTTATTTTTATAAATATTATACTCTATCCGCATTACAATTTATAACAGTTGATGATTATATATCAATATAAACATTGTGAAGTTATGATTACAGTGTTATTTATGAAATGTGCTTATTTGTGACAACCTACCTTCACTGAACCCTTTCACAGTTGAAAGAAACATATTTACTCCATTTCAAATGGGCGATTGCTGTACTGATTAATTACTGTGACACTTTTTCTACAAAGTTTTAAAATAGAATGCCATTTAAATCAATTGGCAGCAATAAAAATAAAAACCATGCAAATTGTATTCTAATTTCAGTTTATTGTATCATGTCATAATATATTACTCTGCTTTCTCATGTTGTGTTATTCGTTAAGTATAATGCTGTGCGATAATAAAGTATATATGAACAGATGCCTGATTGAACTACAAGTTGTTACACACTTCCTTATGATTTTAAGGGTCCTGTACGTACGAGTTAATTTTTCAAAAATGACGATTTTTAGCTGTGAAATTCTTCAATAAAACACAATTGTCTATAGTGGTGTTGTATGTATTTACAGAAGAAAATGTTGCATATAAAATTTAGTTTTGAAAAATGAAATTTATTTTCGATCAGGATAAATGATAAGTTTACACACCTACTACATGCTATTACTACACTAACTACTAAACTACACTAAACTATAAAACTACATGCTATTACACACCTTCTTAGGATTTTTATGGTCCTGTACGTACGAGTTAATTTTTTCAGAAATTACAATGCTTAGTTATGAAATTCATCAGGAAAACACTATTGGTGTTGGATATTATTTATAGAAGAAAATCCAGTTTTGAGAAATGAAATTTATTTTCCATTTGGATAAATGAGAAGTTTTCAGGAGAAATTTGACTTAAGGTATAAAATAGGTATCCTAGCAATAACAGTATTTAGAAACTGGAAAAGTGAATATACAATTAAATTCACAAAACATTTCGTTTTCAAAGTTTAATCAAAAGTAACTACTGAACATTTAAAAAAAACACTTAACAGTTGTAACTTCATTCCATAATAACCTTAGGTGTTTGAAAGGCATAAGAAATATTTCATTAAGTAG
>BMAO01029166.1:0-57440 GCA_019973975.1 Trichonephila clavata
TTATTTTCCTAAATTACCCATATAAAATAATTACTAAAAGGATTTAAAACTAATTTATTTTCTCGCATTGACCCGATAATTAAAGGGCACATTTTTGTTTATCAGAAAAAAAAACGAAAAAATCATTCGGAAGCTTAAATAAGATGTTTTTACAGTTTTAGTTGAAATATTAAGCGGAATTATTTCTCATTATTAACTAATATGCAGTTATTACAAAAAAATTTACATTGATTAATTATTTGAAAATCAAAGCATATTCTCCATTTATTACATCAGAACAGATAGCACAGTGCGTAAATTAATAACAAAGAAATTAATTAATACTCACATACAGTAAGTTAACGCTTGTAAATTTTGATTATTCTGACCAAGAAAAGAGAATTTTCCAGTTCTGTGAGTATGAAACATGAGCTAATGACAGATGAAGCACGTCTCGCAATAATCGGCATCTTATTTGAAATAAAACTCTCACAATGCTAAAAGCACAAAGCTAGAATTATATACTAGTGATACTCATATCTACTCTTCTGATTTCCCAGTGACAAGGTGACGAGTCTTTTAACTAAAGGAGGAAAACCAAAAATCCACGGATTCCTACAACTCTCTTCGTGATGAAGGCTTAAATGACCGGCTGCTAATCCGTTTGTTTTGGTTAGAGCATGGAAGAGGGCGTTTTCTACGCCAGACAGTTGTTACAGAATTGGCGCGTTTCGCCACTTTGGCGATAATGCCTCAAACCTTGCTTGGAACTCTTATGGAACATTTAATGAAGACAATTTTTGCAGGGAATATTTATTACAGATATCACCAATCTACTCAAAGACTTCTTTCATTAGTTATTACGATACCGAGAAACGGATTTGATTACAACCTTTGTAATTTATCCATCTACGAATGAAAGATTTCATTACGATAAGGCTCCAAAATATCAATGAATAATTGTCGAGAGAGTCATCGGCCCATATCTGCATATCGTAAAACTAGTTTTCTAATGTTAACAATTTAACTGTAAAATCGATAATACAGGTCAAAAATGATGCGATATATATTGCCCTATATAGAAACTAATTGACTTTTAAATGCATATCCGAAGATTTTATGGATGATTTCTGTATTTGATACCATCATCAGGGCTTTACATGAAAAGGAGAAATAGCCTTTTAAAATGTTACTGAGGCCACACTAGAGCATGTGTAGAAGATAAATTTGAATAAATTTTGTATCAATTGAATAGATGAAAAAACAACAACAAAAATTTGGAAAAATTAGAATTTAATATATATATATATATATATATATATATATATATATATTTGTATTTTCAGTTTTTTTCTCTGAAAAAAAAACTTGTTTCTGAGTGTTAATAACCGTAGTAAAACTTAACACACCTGGAAAAAAATGTTATTACATCTCAAACTTAAAAAAGAACCATAGAATTTAACAAAATGATGCAATGAAAACGCGAAACAAAGAAAGAAAAAGAATTTAAAAGTCTGGATGCAGAAAATTTTGGCTGGCCCTATAGGTTTTAATGCTAAATCTAAGTGGTTAAAAATTATTATTTATAACATAAAAGACACATTTTAATTTCATACTCCAAATGTATATTAGAAATATTTCTATTTCAATTTTCTTCCTGGCATTGGCATTAATATCAATATTATTTGTTATGTTGTAATCCAAACATCTGAATCAATCGTCACAACCTATATATATATATTATAAAGATACAATCCTTCAATTCAGTAAGAATAATTGGAGTTCTTATTGTGTTTTTGTTTCTTAAGCCATAAACACATGGTGCATTTCCATTTTTCATAAATAGTATAAAAATAAACTCTTTGCCCCAAATTAGAGAATTTTTGTAAGGCTTCAGTTTTATTACCTCTTTACATGCATAGCATAAGTTCAACTGTCTCTGTTTTCCATTGTCTCAATACCCACTTGTAAAAATGATTTTTAAAAAATTTAGATAACAATCTTTTTTGGTGAAAATTTTACGGAAACAGGATAGTTTTCGAAAAAAGTCAGATAATGTTGACTTCTTCTCTAACAATATAATGATAAAAATTAAAATAAAGCACTTGAAACAATAACATATATCATAATGACTTAAAAAAAGTTCCCACTTTAACTTTTTTCTGAAACTTGACAACCCAAACCAAATTTTAATAAATAAATGTAGAAATGGAAAAGTAATTCATTTTTTAATTTTCTTTAAGGGACATATATCGATTTTTATGTGTAAAAAAATTAAGGGTTTTACAAAATGTTACTTGATTTAGTTATTTTACCTGCTTTCTCAGCTTTTTGAAGCTTTGTCAAAACTGTTTTATTTAACCCCTTCCAGGCTCATCTTATTTCGAAATTATAGGTAAGAAAATGTCACTTTTCTCATGCTTAACCTAGAAAAGTAAGCAAAAGCGTACGAAACCATAAAAAATACACGTGAAATAATTTGGGAAAGACCGACTGTGCAGTGTAAATTTTTACAGTGCCTGAGCTACACTCGGGATGAGCCAGGATAATACGTTTCGCCTGCTCGTGCTCAGCTTGGGAAAAGCCCGGAAGGAGTTAAAAACAATATTTCAGTGCAATAAATTCAAAATATAAATATAAATTGCCCATTGTTATAAAACGGATACAGAGAAATTTATCTTCAAAATCTAAAAAAAAATGAAAATTTATTTTTTAATTTGAATTTAAATGCGAGAGAAACTAAGCGTAGCAATTTTTAAGATTATCCAATGCTTCCAGACTTTAAAGGTATTTATTTAAAACCCAAAACACGAATGCAAAAAACGTGTATTCATCTGTGAAGGCTCATACTTCGTGATGTCTGGATCATCACCAGACAAATAAGTAGCCTCAAAAAATTTGCTTAAGCTACTGATACTTCAAGAAATAATCCTACCACCAAATCTCTATAAGTGCTTCTTTAAAATCATTTCAAGTTAACTATAATTTGCATAAAATATATATTGTTTTTTATAGTAAAGCATACATGAATTCCAATTTGACTACAAGTCAAAAAGTATCACTTTTTTTATATATGAGAACGAAGTGTTAATACATATATATATATCTGAAGAAATCATTCAAAGCAAATAAAAATAGATATTGCAGTCGAACCCCGATTTAACGAATTCTTCTTTCCCTCTGATTAAAATGAAGGCACCCCCCCCCCATTAAACGAATAATATAAACCCCGAATTAACAAATTATTTCAGCAGCCAAAAAAATATTTATTTTTTTTAGTTTGGCTTAGAAAAAAAAAATTGGAAATTTTTCCCAATCCTTTTTGTCCGGAGCAGAAAAACTTTCCTTGTAAGCAACAAAGTCGAAAAAGAACTCTTTCAGTTAAGAAATCAAAAGCTTACAAAAAATCCATTAGTCAGTATATTAAAATTTCCAATTAACTCCTGCGTAATAATTCACTAATAGTCTTTTTAGCTGCTGAATAAAAAGTGTTATCTCTAACTATGGAAATATTTTTTGTGTAGTTGCTTATAATGGAATTTCCAAAAGGTTAGTGCAAAAAATTTGTATTTTCTTTTACCTCGATATTACGAATAACCCCTATTTAACGAATAAAATGTTCAGTCCCTATGAATTTGCTAAATCGTAGTCCAACTGTGTTGTGTGTATGTGTGTGTATATGCCTTTTTAAAAAAGATAATAAACATCAATTTCATTTTCAGTGTAAGGAGACTCAGGGGTGTTAATTTTGTCTCGAGGGGTGAAATATAAACAATTTTCATTCAGGTATACTTCTTTTAAATTTAAATTAAATAATTCGAATATTTTTCGCATTATTTACAAAGGATTATGGTTTCGAAAAAGTACAAAATGTTTGAAATATAATCATAATTTAAAAAATTATAAGCTTATGCAAATAAGAATTAATTTTGTAACACATATTAAGTAATTTTTGCTTTGCGCACGCTATTTTCTGAAATAGTAGCCTTGATGTATAAAACTTTATAGAATTATAAAATGTATCATACTGTTTAAACCCTAGTAATTTAAGAATAATACATCTTTTGTATTTCAAAATATTTTAAAAATATTGAAATTTTTAAAAAAACTTTCAAAAAATAAATTTTTTATTTTAAAAAAAAAATAAATTTTTTATTTTAAAAAAATATATAAATTTTTTATTTAAAAAAAAATATAATTTATTATTCTATTTATTTAAAAATTCTACGGTGTAATAATAATACATTTAACTTTATAAATCAACTTATTGCTAGTAATTAAAGCTACTACTTTTGAAAATAGCATGCGCAACGTAAAACTTAATTAATATTTCTTATAGAAGTATTTCTTATTTTCATATGCTTATAATTTTCAAAATTATGATGATATTTTAAACATTTTACACTTTTCTGAAGCCTCATTCCTTTATAAATAATGTGTAAGAGATTCGAATTATTTAATTTTAATTTCAAAAAGTTATATGTGTTTGAATTGTTTATATTTTCAGCCATCAGAGAAAGTTAACACCCCTCCCGTAATTTAAAACATAGAACATGAGCTGGGAAATATATTTGTTTCCTTTAACCAATGCAACATATTTTCAAATGTATACAGCCAAACAGATCTTCCCCACCCTTTATATCTGATGTATAGAAGAACTCTCTTCAAGCAAAAATACACACGAGTGTGTTTAAATATTTATTTTAAAAAAATCTACAAATATTATTTATTTTATTAAGAACTCATAAATAATTTTCTATACATTTCTTTAGGGTTTCTTTAAATGTATCCTTTATTTCAGAACTTAGCTTCGTAACTAAGCAGCTCAGATACTTTCTTATTAGCAACAAGTTATTTTAGTGAGATACATATCAATTTCATCTGATACGTCGCGGGGTTTGTTACTCTGCGTTTTTTTAACTGAATGCACGTTAAAAGAATACTCCGAATGTAGAATGATGATTCAATTGAAATGAATTCCCAACTGCAAATTAAAAACAAATCTGTAAAATAAAAATCAAAAATTGCAATGAAATGTATACGTATGACGTCAACTCTGTCATTAATGAAACATCAAACGTTTTATTGTTTTCTTTTTTTATACTTGGAAGGAAAAATTAACCCGATTGCATTTACTACGAAGCAAAGCATATCATCACTTCTTGCTAATTCACGAATTAAGCATGATCTTTTTTTAAATTAATATTTTATAATTAATTTATAATTTATCTTAATTAATCTGAATCACTAATTATACTTTCAGTCTCAACGATTTACTAGCTACATAAACTAAAAACACAATAAATATATTATTTACATCATAAAAATGTATTTATTTAAGATATTGTATCAATAAATTTAAATTCAGATTCATACCTATATGTAATACTTCAGTCATTAACTATGTATGAGCTAATTCATTATACACTCGACTCTCGATAATTTGAATTTGGAAGGACCAATGAAAAACTTTGAATTTTTAAGAGTTTGAATTATCAAGAGGGCAGGAAAAAACTCCCAAAATACACGAAGAGAAATTTTTTTCTAACACATATAAATTTGAAACTATGTAATAAAAGAACAATTGTACATATATGTAAAGTTATTTTAAAGTTTTATTAAAAAGTACTCTTATTATACAGTATAAATATTACACAGAAGTTAAAAGTCTTCTATTAAAAGAATACATTTATATATTAAAACAATTATTAAAAGAATACATACAGTACATAATTAATCTTTTTTGGCGAAAAAATCTGTTATCGGTTCCCTCAGACACTGTCCCCAATACCATTGGTTCTGCAAGGCAGGGTCCAGTCCAGCCCAAGCCCTTTTTGGAGCCCCCTGCTATAAGTCATATTGATAAGTCATAATTCGTCAAGTCACTCTGACGCAAAAAATACACAATCCTACGCATCTCTTCTTCACAATAGAGGACCATCCTTTCTGAACACATGTATAGCAAGGCGACGTGTTAAATGAAGATATGCACGGCTGACAACAAAAGCGGCCGGTTTATTGTCCAGGTGAAGAAGGAAAGAAATAAAAGTGTCTTTTCGCTTGAGGAACCGGGAAACACAAGAAATGGATGGCAAAAAAAAATGATCATCAAAGAGACTACGTTACAGGGGAACGCAGAAACAATACAACACAAAACATATAAGATTCAACCTGTTTGCTACAGGACTACATGATAGTAGGTGTTCGAATTTTCGAGAGCTGTATAAAATAACTTCGAATTATCGCGTGTTGTAGTCCGGTCAGCCACAGATTTTACTTCGAATTATTGAGTGTACCAAAACGTATTGTTTTAGTTACAAATATCAAGAGTTTTTCAAGGGGCTGAGCATATAATTCGAATTAGGGAGGTTTGAATTAGCGAAAGTCGACAGTTTAATATTATTTAAAACTTATAGATCTGAAGCATGGATATTATCTTTGTATATCAAATTCCATGGAAAGAGCTATTACTTCATTCTATTAGAGAAAGAAAGAGAGAGAGAGAGAGAGAGAGAGAGAAACAACGTACTTACAAGTTTTAAGACAGGCTGATTGTAAAAATATGTTACAATATAAAATATTATTATCAAGTGATATAATATCTGTGTGTTTTACAAAATTACCGATGTTCGTCCCCTTTAGCTCTCGCGTTTCTCTATAAAGCGATGTTAATAAGCTCTCACTTACTGGTATGATTTTATTTTGAAAGCCTATTCCATTGAGACCGTATTCATTTCTCGAAGTTGGTTAGGCGAATATGCTGTGAAAGAAAGCTAATTTTATTTCCCTGTTTTGTATATAATAATGTTCTTAGATGCAGTTGAAAGCAGAATTTAATGTGATGAGCTGGATATATCAATTGCATTTACTCTTAGAGTAGAAGATGTGGACTTAAATTAAAATACATCTAATCACAAGATATTAGATGAATTGCTAGTTCGCGAATTTATTTAGTTGCAACCTGCATTATTTACCATTTCTGTTAATTATTATTTTACTAATCAGAAGTCGAAGCATGCTTTTGCTATATTTATCAAGCTGAAAGTTTATTCGAAGTTTGAAATATTACGTTTATAGAGTTTTAAGTTATTCATAATATGCAAGAAAGAGTTGAAAATTTTGGTATTAAATCATTGGTGTAAAAATCTTGTAGCTTCCGGTTATGATAGATTGATACTTTGAGTTTATTCTGAAATACTATTCATCGGAAACTCTTTATCCTTAAAAAATATTCCAGCACACAGCTATATAAACAGTATTCAGCAAGATGACGAATTCAAAAAAATTTTAAATTCTTTTTTTATTACTGTGCAATTTCACTTATTTTTATGTCATCAATAGATGTCTATACATCGGGGTCTAATTAATAATTAATGTAATAAAGATGGAATATATCTATCTTGAAAGATTGCTTTAAGATTTATTCCTATGTAACAGAAAATAAAATAAAATGACCTCAGTACTTTTCTTCTACAAACTCTTGCAAAATCTCATTTTTCAATAAATATAGTTATGCTACGCGACTGGAACGTCATCAGCTACAGATGCTTTAAGTACATATGTATTAATCTTGTTTGAGAAGGGCTTAAAAAGTCTGGTTGAGAAATCACTTTATGGATTTGTCTGGTTTCTGACTAACTCTGATGAAGGATTTACTTAGTACCATAGCACCCAAAGCGCTTAAAAATGCTTTTATAAATATAGATGTGTGAATGCGATGAAGAGATTAAAATGCTTGCGTTGAAATGATAAAACCATACGAGGATTAACTTATAATCAGGCTTGATCTGTCTGGAGTCACATTGAATGTGATAGCAGATATTGGTATTATACAAATACGGCTTTCGCTCTAAAGTTGTTTGATTTGTTTAATAATAAAAATTGATATGATTCGTTTTATTTATAATTACTTGTGAATTTGGAATTTCTCAAATATATAGAATGCTAATGAAAGTTAAAGGCGCTAGTTATCTGAAAGAAAAAATATACAATATATGTTGACACAAATATATTTTAAATATATTCAACATACATGATATATTTTAAATATATTAAAAAATATATGTTAAATATATATATATTTTAAATATATTCAACATACAAGAAAAGTAAGATTTATCCTGAGGTATTGCAAGTTATCAACTGAATATATTGTATCATTATTAATAATATTAAATCAATGTATCTATCTTCTCTTTTGATTTATTTTATCCGTGTTTGTTCTCGGGAGAAAACACCACTCAAACAAGAAAAATATGTTACAAAAGCTTTTCAAGTGCACTTTTCTTTAATTGAATCTAAATTTCGACGTTGATTATTTGAATATTATTTGACGCAAAAGAGTTCAAATTTGCACAATGCGAAAGAAATGTCTCACTTCCTTCTTACGTAAGAAACCTACACATGGTTTTTGATATTCAAATTAGAACTTTTGAACTAGTAACAGAATATTTGTGATTGTAAGGGTTCGACCTCATAAACTACCTTGTACGAGTTAAATTCGTTTAAAGTATGATAAAACGATTTAATATATTATTTTCGCCCTTAGAAGCTACACTTGGGCTGTTGGTGACAGACCTCACAATTTTGAACCTCCATCAAGTGACGAGGATGACATCTGAACTAACACTCCTCTTAATACTCACCCTCCTTGACATCCAGAAGACTTTAAGCTTTAACAAATTTAACGAATATCAGCCCTGCAACACGGAGGGTCTTCGGTGTCAGCAGAACACGAAAGTGAGGTTCGACAAGGCCGACCACACAATTTCTTGACTATAACCACCGGTTCCACTATGGCATCGTTTTAAAGTAACTAAGACGCCTTCATCAAGAAAAAATGAGCTTATTTTATGATGAGTTTAGATAATTCGTACTTTTTAAAAATTAAAAGCAATTTTGTTTGATTAGTTTAATTAATTAATTTAATCTATTTTAATTAGAGCCATATTTTAATATCAAGATATCGGTATATTTATATATACATTAATGCAAATATAATTTAGGAATACTTAATTAATTATTAATAGGTTATTTACATTTGTAAATCGTATAATTACCACTTTTAAGTACATCTAGCGTAAAATTTGCATTTATAACTTAAAAAAAAATTACAGAGTATTTATATATAAACGTAACATTCTTTATATACATCGAATATCACATTAACTTTAAAAGCTAAATTCACTAAAAATAAAAATGTTTAAACATTATTATTGAATTTTTTTAAAAAAAAATTATGCAAATATTGGGTGTAAAGCCTCAAATTTGAGATTGTTCTTGAGAAAAAATTATGTTCTCTATATAAACGTAGCCTCGTTTTATTTTGCGTAAAATATCAACCTTATGGGTTAAATAGATTTTGAGGAAAATTGCGAGAATCCTAAAAAAACCACATTCTGAGGAAAACACAAATAATTATATATTTCGCTACGATTTGTAAAAAAAACAACTTTTTTAATGCAATCCACCACTTACTGTAGCTAATTAGATTTTTCCACAACAGTTTCTTTCCCTTTTATATTTTGAGCTCCAAATTCTAGTTTTTTAAATAGCTTTCTGTACTACTATTTTCTCTACAAATGCAGGTGTGATCAACTATTCCCGGAACAATCCATATAAAATACCATTGTTTTATATTTGTATCTTTCAATACTTTTACTTCACTTTGTGAGCACTATCCTCATAGAATATTGCAGCATTCCTATTGTTATACGGCATTCCTATAACTATTGTTATGAAATTATGTGATTGAAATGTCTGTGTGAACAAAGTGAAGTAGAATTAATTTCTTGTCAAGTTTTCAACTTTCTTGCCTTTTCAAACTGCAAGCAATCAAGCATAATGTTAGGATATTTTTACATTGATATCAATGAATAGTTTATTTTTCACGCACACATACATGCATAATAAAAGTAATTTAAAAGCGTAAAGAATATTGTTCAGGATCGATTAAATATTATAACAGCCTCCATTTAAGAATCTTGAAATATCAATTTACATTTGCAAAGTGTGTATATGTTACCGCTAAAGTATATAATTCAGTTATTTCATAGAAAAACTAGGTATTTCATGAAATAACTAAGCAAGTCAGTTAAAATATATAATAGACAAAAAATTTCATACTTTACTTAGTTATTCTATGGAATAACGAGGTATTTTATGAAACAACTAAGGGTAGACCGTTAAAGTGAAAAATAAACAACTTCAAAGTTATTTTACAAATTAATTGATCATAAATAACCAAAATCTCTCGAAAAATATATTTATGCCTTATGCGGATGAATAATTGATTAATAAGGGAAATCATATGATTTAATTCATATTATATATATATATATATATATATATATATATATATATATATTCCTCATATTGCTAACATTAGTTAAACAGAAAGGGGAAAAAAGAATATGTTACAAAAATAGAATATATTTAAATATTATCAACAAAAATACATGCTGGGAAGAAAAGCTGTTGCTTCATAAAAATATTGTATAAACTTTTTAAAGTAAAAATGTAAGAGAATATTAATTTAAATTTTATGAGATATACCTTTATTTTACTTTTCATTATTTATTCGAGCAAGGATTGCTGTGATGACACTTTGGATTGCAACTGCTTATTATTTTTGAAACAAGCACACTTTTTACAAAAACACATTTTTTTTTCAGGAGCACTTTTTAAAACCTTGTTCAGTTCCGCAACTTTGAGCTGCTGCAACAGATCGAAGCGTTGCGTCAATATTTGGAACTTCTTCAATGTAAATTAATTCTCGCTGACATATACTGAACTGATATCTTAAGTACAATTATTTTATTCGCCCATCTGTAGTTCCTAATCGGAAAAATCTTTTCTAACGCTGCTAGAACAGTTTCAAAGAACTTTCGAGGGCCGTATTTCATACTTTAACGATCCAGTAATCGTTTTTCTCTATAGAATGTCTAGTTAAATCGTAGAATTCAATAATTTTATACACTTTAACTGACATATACAGTTACTTCATGAAATACCTAGTTACTCTATGAAATAACGGATTTCACACTTTAACGGTAACATATACACCTTTAGATACTTATTGCATGTAAAGTCTACTCAATTCATAATTTTTAAAAAAATACTGAATATTAATTAATGGAATATTTTACATATTGAGTATAATTAAAATACCAAAAAATAAAATGAAGTGCTTAAAATGTTTTAAAATTTGATTCGCATTTTCCACAGCTGTGCAATAAAAAAATCTAGAATCCTTAGAATTTTGAGCACATATTAGAGAAAAACTATATTCACTACACAAGAAATGTTTGAATTTAACAATAGGCCTATTTATGTATAAAATGGACCTTGCAGAAAATGCATCCGAAAACCTCGTTACCCTTTTCTCCCGAAAAACTCATTTCGTGAAAACACAAATATTTTAATGTAATCAAGCATTTGCAATCTAACTGGCGAACTTTAAATCGTTCTCTTTTATCTTTCTGAATTCTTCTTTTCTTTAAATTTTAGTTTTTATTCTAGCTCCTTCAGAAGTTTTCTCAATTGAATTGAAGATCTTCACAAATTTGTTTGTCGTCAAAGGTTGTCAGTGTGTTTCTCTTAATATTTATATCTCTTCAACCATCCATAGCAACAGCATTTTTAATTTTTGCAGAATTCTTTCTTTAAAAAAAAATTTTTTTTTTGAGGTACAGACACTATCACTGTTAGCATTCAATACTACCTCATTACGGCCTATTTAAGTTTGAAATAGGACTATTTCCAAAAGCTTTTGTGCAAGGCATAATGAAGAAAAGATCTTGTAATCTTAATGAATGGATGAAAATTTATAGTAGCCCAAATCAATCATTAGAATACAAACGAGAAAATGAAGCAAAATAAGGATATATTGTAAAAACAACCTTTATGCAGCTTTAAAAGGCACTACAAATGGAATATGATATCATGGAACTAAAGGCTTTAAAATGAATTCTAGAAATAAATGGGAGAAGAATTAATTCAAATCGAGTCCATTTAAAAAGGGGGCGTAGCATGTTTGTTTATGATTTTAAAATTTAATTTTTCAGAGTTCTTTTTATGGAATTCTCATAAATAATACATCTACTGAATCAGTGTAGTGTCCTCTTTTTTTAAAAGTCAAATTTAAAGTCTTTTAAGGTATGAGTTGTCATATATTATAACTGATCTTTTATAAATATGTTCATTTTAAAATAAATAATTTCAAGTTATTGTAAAAATAACAGAATTTATATGGAGTATTTATTTTTGAATTTGTAGCGTTCCAAGACGACAGAGCCAATACCTTGGCGAATTTTATCATATAACTGATCTGGCTAATTTTACAGTTTCTTAATAAAATAATTTTTTCTGTATATTTTAAAGAATTTTATTTATCTTTTTACTTTATTTATTTAGTTATTGTGTATAAAATCAGGTTATAACACTAAATTACAATGGTGATCCATTATCTATAAGGTGTTCAGGTACGAGGATAAAGGTGGTGTCAGATCGGCACTGAGGAAAATAAAAAAAAATAAAAAAATCCCCAGCACTTGGTTAAATGAGGACGAGCACACATTTTTCAAAATATGGTAAATTGACACCCTCCATCACATTATTAGCTACCGTCACCACAACTTTTGCAATTTTACGATGATTTTTTCACTAACGTCATCTTACACAGCCGTACCATGCATTACAGTCACAAGTCGGACAAAACAATTTCTGGTTTATTTAAAACTAACATTATTTTACTTTTATAACATGTCACCTAACTTATATTCCTCATAAAAAGAAAACTGTTACACACAGCCCCAGGCAAGTTTCTCAAAAGTTGGAGCATTTAGTTAAGGTTCCAAAATGGTACAACACTTGTTCTTCCCTATGCTTAACAATCATAGAGAATTTTTTTATTTACAGAACATCTTATTTTAAAAACACTTTTATTGATATTCTTCATCACATCATTAGTTACTGTGAACGAAAATTCCACAATTTTACAGTGATTTTTCCACTAACATGATTTTTCTTAGCCTTATAAATACAGTATCAAATGGAGCAAAATCATTTGCTGGTTTAGTTAAAATTGACGTAGCTTGAGTCCGTTTAAGAAAAAGTTGTCACCTAACTTCGATGCTCATAAAAAGAAAAATATTACATACCTCAACATAATATTAAGTTATTATTTCAAAAGAAGACCCATTTATTGACAATTCCAAAATGGTACAACACTTGCTACATCTCTATATATAACAATCATTGCCCTTTTGTTTTCTTTTACTAAATGACTATTTTAAGGAAACTGAATCTTAGGCAAAATATTTAAACTTACATTGGATAGTATATGGATAATCCTCTTTAATGCTTGTTGCCGGTCTCAATATAAATGTAAAGTCAACATGTGGACCGTAATATTAAGTGGAAAAATAATTGAACCGTTTGAATTACCCAAAAGTTTAAATGGAGCCAAGTACATGAATTTCCTTCGAAACAATTCGTCAGATCTTCTGGAAGATGTGCCACTCAACATCTACAGGGACATGTGGTTTCAACAAGATGGATACCTAGCGCATTATGAGCGTTCCAGCGGGAGTATTTGGACTTGGAATATCCAAGCAGGTGGATTGGACGTCATGGTTCAATTGCATGGCTAGCTCGTTCACCAGATTTCAATACCCGTCGATTTCCTTCACAGGGGCTGCATATAAGAAAAAGTTTATTTTAAACCAATCGAAAATGTGAATGAATTGCTGCAAATGATTGGTTAAGCAGAAGGTGAAGTAAATAACTCCGGATCCACATCAAACGGTCATTTTTAAAAAGGTGTCAAGCGTACATTCGTGTAGAAGGCAAACACTTCAAACGCTTATTCATTAAAGGTAACAAACATTTTTTAGCATTTTATTTTTAAATTTCTTGCATAATTTGAGTTACATACATTTAAGATTCAGTATTTTAAGGTATCCGAACACGTTTGGAGTACTTTTTAACATAATAGCATATTAAAACATTATAAATGCTCTTTTATTACTCAATACCAATAAATATTACTATTTAACTATCAAAATTTAAAATAAAATACCTGAATTTTACAAAAATCTCAATTATAAGTGTAATTTTAGCAATATTTTTGAAAAACTTCAAAGCAGTTAGAGAAAAAAGTAATAAACATATATTAGTAAAAGTATATTACGAAGACAAATTAGATGCATTTATCTAGAAAATGTACTAAAATTTTAATTTTTTAATAAAATTTGAAAATTTTAGAGCTGATTGAGTAAACATTATAAAAAATGTTACATTTTTTATGAGACCATTATTTAAATAACAAGCCATAACTCAAAAAGTATTCATAAAATAAGAAATATTTTAGCATTTTCTCTAGAAAAACGTAAATACCAGGTTTAAAAAGTTTTATAGAAATACATTCGTAATATTTTGAGTTATCAGACTCGCCTGATATATTTTGAGCAATTTAAAGGCCCACTTCTGGTAGATCAAAAACCCACTTCCGGTTTTTTTAACTTTATAAAATTGTTTGTAACTTGGCCTCCAGGTGGTGTAGAAACAAAATAAAGTATGTTTCGTAAAGTCAAAAGAAATAATAGAATAAAAAACAAAAATATCTGTCTTACTGAATTTGGTCATTTTCAACGTGTTCGGATACCTTAAAGTGAAGTTATTTTGTAAGAGAAAACAAAATGGCAGTGATTCTTATGAGTAGAAATGTAGTAAGTGTTATACCATTTTAGGATTGGCATTAAACTTGTCATCTTTTGAAATACCTTGCTTAGAATAGTATGTAATACTTAAATTGTGAAATTTGTGGTCACAGTAGCTAATAATGTGATGGAGTGGGCCAATTTCCCCCATTTTCAAAAATGTGCTCGTCCTCACTCAGCCAAATCCTGAGGAATTTATATTTTTATTTTTCCCAAAACAGATATTACCTCAAGCCCGGTTATCGTCAAAAGTTTCAAGAAACCCTACATATATACTTTAAAATGTTACAATTTAAAAGTAAAACATTAAAATCCCATATCAAGCAGAATTTACAAACTAAACAATTCAAAAACATCTAAAATTGCAAGTTCTAGAGCAGGGGTCGGTAACCTTTTAGCTGTGGCGTGCCAAACCAACCTATCAACATGATTCAGCGTGCCATGCAATAAAAAATATTTAAAACAATTCGATTCCCGAGATAATACATGCAGACTTAAGAAATAGAGGTCAAGATTTGGAGTGTTTTATATGTTTATCATGCATCATTTAAAGATATTTATTGACATAAAAATAAACAACATAAAATAAAACTATTCCTTCAACATAAATGAAAAATTAAAACTGTGACATAAATATGTGTTTTTTAAGAATTTTTTTTAAAATAAGGTGTAAAAACTTCATATATGACTACTCTTCAATATAAATGAAAAAAAAAATTGTACATATATTATGCATTCTTACAAATATTTATGAAATAATAAATAAACAACAGAAAATATAAGTGTTCATGCAACAAAGTTAAATAAAAAAATTCAAATTTTTAAAGCGAACTTTGTATCCGCAGAGCTCTATACTAGTTAATGTCGCAATATCAAGGGTATAATTTGTGACTTTCAATTTGACACAGGATTCGGAATAGTGGACTCAAAATATATTTCATATGATAACAAATTACTTTCTTTTTTATTCACTGAGCCGTAATGAGTGATACTTCATTAAATAAATATTACTCAGCAATTTTTATTTGTGTTGAATATTTGATACTAATAATAAGTCACATTTAAACGCAGGATTTTTTTTCTTATACATAAATCATACAAACTACAATCAACCTGATTCAGCAGAATCGTTTCATGGCAGTGAACAGAAAGTGAAAAAAACCTTTATATAAAAAATGTGTAAGGTGTTGAAAGTAGAAACAGAACGATTTAACTTATAATTTTGCAGAGTGGTAGCGTGCCACTGAGAATTGCTTCGCGTGCCACATCTGGCACGCGTGCCATAGGTTGCCGACCCCTGTTCTAGAGTTTTATAAAGTTTTTTTAAATAAAAAAAATTAAATCACTGAAGTGGCACAATTATTTTAAGCAAACAATCCAACTATCCAAAACGGAGAGAGAGAGAGAGAATGCGCAGAATTCAAAATAAAATTACTCTAAAAAAACATTCAACAAATTTTCACAGCCCGAAGTCGATTAATGATTTAACAAGAGTAAGAAAATAAGTTACTAAAGCTCTTAAACTGTTTTAATAAACTTCGTACTGTTTTCCGAATATAAAATAGTTTGTAACATCGAATGGAAAATAAATTTATAAATTATACTTATTTTATGCTCTTAAGGAATACTCTTCTAAGTTTTATCAGAATAGTTGTTTAATTTTGAAGTTTAAATTCTTTGAATAATTCATCTGTATATCTTTAAAATGAACTTTCATTGAAAACATTTGCGAATTACACTTAAAAAGAAACTCATCAATGCAATATTTATTGTAGATGAAAATTTTCTTCTTTGCTTTTTGATGTCTTCGAACGCTTATTGAATCATGATTTTTTTTTTAAATAAGGTTTATTTGTGGAATTGAAAACTAATAAAACTTTTTACTTTGTCTATGCTGAATGGAGTGCTACAATTTCCTCTTTAATGATCAGATTCTATACATATGAATGATATCCTCATTGTTTTTTAAGTTGTACTGAACTTATTGTCAAAACTTCTTCAAAATTTAGTGAATGTCTTAGAATTTTCTTAAACATCGCAACAAATGTACATTGAAAATTGCGTAACACGAAACTGGAGGAACTGAAATATTTTTTCGTGTTAAAAGAATTTCGAGTTAAATGATGTTGCAAAAAAACATATATCAATAAAAGTAAGATTATTATAGTTTATTTTGTTTGCATAGATATGTATATATTATGCTTATTTTTAATCAAAATCAATGAAACAAAAATATTTGCAAGAACTTAAAGAAATTTAACATAAATTTTTAAAATTTTTTGAAAAACGAAACATTTTGGAAACAGTTTTTAGAAAATAATGTGATGTTTTTCTTTATGTATTCATTTTTAGCATCAAATTGTCGACAAATTGTTTGATATCTTCCATTTTCTTATACATTTCATCATTGGAATGTGTGTCTAAATGACTGCGAATACTTTTCATGACGTTCCTCGCTTCCGATGATGTGGGAACAGGAGTTGCATTAATCATTTCATTTTTGTTTTCGAAATCTGCATCCATAATATTTTTTGAGCTTTGAACAAATTCCAAATTGTCTTTGACTGCCATAAGTGGGGCAGTGCACACATTATTATCATTTACAGTAATGAATTCTTCCGATAATATAGTAAGACAATCCAATCCGGGTGGTGCTTTCCGTATTTTGTTCATTCCCAGAAAGGAAATCTTTTCGTGTTCAGAGATTTTCGTTTTATGTTAAAGGGAAAAAATGCATGAAAATACTTTGTCTCGATCATTGTATTATTTCGTGTTAACCGATATTTCGTCTTAAGGTATCCGGCTACCCTAAAATTGTGAATTTTGCCAAAAATTGATAATTTTTTTTTTATGATTTTATTTTATAGGCCATCTTATTCGCTTTTTAAAATACCAAGTTTATTATTTTCCGTTCACTAGAACAAAAACTACAAGTCTTTTAGTAAAAGCAGATGTGCATTACTTTTAGCAAGATATACATCAAAACGCGTTTTACTCGAAATGTGTTTTTTTTTTTTTGAAAATGCTTAAACGGGGACAGTGATTGCTAAAAAAGTTTTGAAAATAATGAACTGAAATTCTTTGTGTATGTCCTGTATAATAGTAAAAGTGTTTTAACCTTCAGACTGATCAATTACTGTTTTATTACAAAATTTACAGTCCCTTATGTGAATATAATCACTGTTTTTGTTAAGCAATTTCATATAATAACTAACATAAAGGGCTCTAGTTTTAGTAAAAATTAAAATATCTCTTATACTGAAGGTCATTTCAAAAACTAATAGCATAGCATTACATCAGAATTGAAAATTTGTTTATAAACTTTAGTACAGAATGGGCCGTGTTTTTGTTATTTTTTGTAAATTTTTACCAATTTTTTCCTATTTTAGTAATAATAATTTCTTTTTCTGTTCTTGTTTTAAGCATATTTTTCTTAAAATGTACTAAACGAATCTAAAAACAGCAAAAAATTCCCATACCTCTATTTTTTTTTTTAAAAGTCGTCGCAAATAGTGGAATACCTTAAGCGTTTTTGCGCGTTAAACGTATTCCACTGTAGATTTTACATTCGCAATATTTTCTCCTCCGTTGGAAGTTTCACTTTTTAAAATAATGCTTTTATACAGTTCCCCTATATTATCAAATAGAATTTTATGACGTCATTCAGGTTATCAGAGCAATATTTTAAAAAGATTAGCCTGCTCAGAGCATTCATTTTGTCTTTATTCGTTTTTCTTTTCTTTATCTCAACTGAAATTTTAGTACCAAAACCAACAAAATTTCAAAGAAATGAAATAAAAGATTTAGTACAAATAATGAGAGATACTGAATCCTGTGTAAAAATATATAACCGAATCATGTGCCAAGAGAGCACACTTTTGGGATCAAACAGGAGATCAGGTCCCGGAAGATCTTTATGTTTCATCTCTCGAGTTATTTATGACTGAGTCACAAATCAAACTAATCTCTATCCCTCTATTTAGATATAAGCTACTAGCCGATAATTTGACAGCAGATTTCTTTTTCCTTGTATCTTTAAAATCTATGTAAATAATTTTTTTTTTCAATTGTTCCACATGATCGAGATTCTCTTATAAACTATGTTAATATTTTTTTATTTCTTAAGAAATATAAGAAACTCTTAAGATTATATATATATATAATATATATATATATATATATATATATATACATATATATAACTATATTTTGTACACTTTGCATTCGATAAAATCAAAAAATAATTCTTTGATTTTTTTTTTGTAGAAATTTGAACGCATTAAGAGAGAGAGAGTGAGAGAGTGAGCACATATTAATATTTTGTAGAAACTTAAGCACATTATTATAGTACTATAATAATATGCTATATTTTATGCAATGTGGACGTGACAATTCCAAGACAAGGGCGGAATTTAAATGAATAACAATTCTGATTAGATTTTTGGTGTTGTTTGATCTGTTATTATTTAGCTTATGTAATCATCATCCACCGACCGTGGGTAGCCTAGTGGTTAGAGCATCGGACTCCAGACCGGAGGACCTGGGTTCGATGCCCAATACCACAGAGTATACACGGAGTACGTGCTCGTTAAATCAGTGGGTCCGAAAGTCTTGTGGGCGGTCGCAGCAGAAACCACGAGTGCAGGGGGCTGAAGAATATTTCCCTCCCCTTCAGTTCCATGCCAAAATTGTGGAGGTGGAGATAGGTGGTGTCACCACCTATCGTTAAGAAGTCCAACCTGTGTCTCACAGGCAATGGCAACTTTCATTACTTCCCCTTCGGGAAGGACACAACAACAATCACTATTTGGGTTATACAGAATCATTATGCAGTGTTTTAAATAATTTTATCAACAAAAAATTCAAAAGGGTTAACATAAAGTAACATTCTTATTTGCTTTTGACATTTAGCAAATGCTACTAAAAACTTAATTTATGAACTTCCTTATAAAATAACGGTTCTAAAAATATTTCCCCTTGTCTTTTACTGTCATTGAACATATCTTTAGGTAATTTGATTCCTTTGAATAATATCTGGAAAAAAATGTTTTTAAGCACGAAAGGATGGGGAATATTTTATTCGAAAACGAATACGTTACGAATATGAGTGTGCTAAGTAAGTATAGCATTCGATTTGGTTTTTTTATGTAACCGCGGTAGAGCCTGGTGGTCAAGGTAACGGACTCGTGACCGCGGCGTGTGATGGGTTCGAGCCTAGTACCGCTGAAGCCCTCCTTGTAGAGGGGCGATACATGTTAAATCTGTAGAAAGTCAAATGTCCTCCCATTGGTGTGGTGTGGAAGTTATGAGAAGGAGGTTCCGGCTCAGATGCCGTCCTCGTCACTTGACCATGATTCAAAATTACGAGATTCTTCGCCAAACGACCTCAAGTAGCTGAATACAACGACGTTAATATTCATTCACTTGATTCTTTTATTAATGTCATGCTACTATTGGAGATTGACCTAAAATTTTTGAAGTGACTAGTGACGAGGATGATACCTGAGTTGGAATCCCTCTCTCCGCGTACTAGCTTGAAAACTTTGAGACACGACAGATTTATTTTGCATCATCCCCTCTACTTGATGGATTTTCTGTCAAGAAATGATACAGAAAATTTCTAGTCTAAGAGGGGTCATGTGTTTTTTCTAAATTTTCTCTAATCAGTAAAATTAACTTATATTAATTTTGTTTTCATACTTTTAAGCATGTGAGGTTTTTATGTTATTGCTTTATTATTGGAATAGTTTGCTACCATTAATGTAACAAAGCATTCGCGATTTCACCATGGGTATGCAAAACTAATTCCAAATTCTCTCTATTCCTATTCTTATCACTTACAATTTTTTGAATAAAGAAGAAAAAGTGAATATGTTGACAAAACAAAAATAAAAAAATTCTTAATTCAATTCTTACTTAGATCAACAATTTTTTTTAAAAATTTTAGTTACTTTTTATTAAATAATCACGTATAGCAGAATCACACTATTAAGTGGCAAAACACCTTTTAAATGAACATTAAAAACTTTTTAAACACATTAAATTTGTGCAGTAGAGCGTCGTTTATCCAAATCCATTGGGACAGCACACCGTTCGGATACGCGATTGTTCGGATAACCGAAAACCGAATGCGATCCATGCAGTATATGATACTGGACACTATACGAATATTGAAAATCATCACATGCGGGAAACGTGCTTGAAGAAAAAGCCAAATAGGTGCAAAATGTCGCAATTTTACCTTGATTGTGGAAAATAATCACTTATTTTTCGCTGTACCATTGTACACCTTCGTTTTTTCATTGCAAGTTCTCTGATTCTCTTTAGCAGCAGTATCTGAGTAGGACAGCACTTTGATTGTTGTTCGTACCACTCCATAGCTGTCTCAAACGCAGAAAATGCGTCAGAATTTGCTACTTTCGTTGTTGTTGTCCTCGTCTTCATCCGTTTCATCGTCGACAGGGTCGGATTCTCCTTGCACGGAAGTCACAATCTCGTCATTATTTAGCATTTGAAATCGACAGTCTTCTGCATCGCATGCCATCCAGGTTTCTACATCAACAAGACTCAACAAAAGAGCACATATATACTTGGAAACAAACTGACCTAATATTCCGCGCAGATGTTTACCAAATCACACAACTGAAATTCCCCAAATATCTCTCACCACGGGTTTTCCCGTCACTTTTGGCTTTACAGGAAACAACTGTTGAGCATTGCACAGTTCGAAAACGTATCCGGACTTTGGTTCGGATATTTGACGCTCCGGATAATAAACAACTACTGTAATTACATTTTTGAATAAAAGTTGAATATAATAGATAAAAGTTTTATCTTAAAACCAGTATTAAAGGAATGCTGGCGTCTAACTACCATATGATTTTTTTATTCAGGTTAAGTTAAATCTTCATCACAAATTTAACAAAAGCTGTTTTATTTAATGGGGCTGCCATCTAGAGAAATAATATCGACTGAAATATACCTCTTAAACTATAGTTAATAAATTAAATTTAAATTATAAATAATTTTTGAAAAAAACTGTATTAGCCCTACAAGTTTAAAAAATGTATTTGAACTTGGGTGGAGAAAAAAAGTATTTTATTAAGGATTGAAACTTTGAACAAGACATGTAAATATATATAGGGAGAGTGTATATATATATATATATATAATAGTAGGAATTGAAAAGGAAAGTTAATACATTTTGAAGAAAGAAAAACATTAAATAATTTTATCATATCTTATTTTAAAATTTAGTTTCTTAAAAAAATCTATAATAAAAAGGTGCAAATGTACATACTTTTTAGTTTGTATCTATTATAACTAAAAAGAGTAGCATCCTGTATAGTAGTTAGTGACGCTGACTGCTGTGCCATAGGGCCTGGGATTGAATCCCTGGGAATACATGGATGCTTGTAAATGTACAGTGCCTTTGCCGCATGGAGATGCTCTAAATAGCCGTCGAGCCGCAAATTCTCTTGTGAGGTTGGTGGAAGGCAAAGAGAGGTGAGAGGCCTTTGACCACCTCCAGGGCATTCTCCCTTAAAATTAGGGAGGAAACGAGCCAAATTGTTCTGCCCCCTGTATGGTGCTCAAAGCTACTGCTAACGACACGCGTACAGCTCTTACCCACGATGAATTTTGTGGGCCTCGATCTGATATAGTCAGTGAGTGAGTGAATATTAAAGTCGCACTATTCAGCTACACCAGGGCTTTTGGCGACGGACCACGGAATTTTGAACTATGGTCAAGTGACGAAGACACCTGAGATGGCACACCCTCTCCTAACTACCACCACACCAATAGGAGGACGTTTCAGCTCTCGACAAATTTAACATGCATCGACCCACTCTGTACAACGGGTCTTCAGTGGTACCAGGCTCAAACTCATAACACGCCAGCCACGAGTCCGTTACCTAGACCCCTAGGCTACCGCGACCATTTTGACACCTTCAGACATGTGACTTTTTACTATAGATTTTTTTAGGAAACTAGATTTAAAAACATCACAAATAGTGTCCCGTCAGTTACTCTGAAAAAAGATTCATTTGTGTGAATAGATATGAGGGTAAAATAAAGGACTGATTATTTCCAAATTTCTGGAAACTATAATACCTTAAAAGTAAGTTGCATAAGAATTCTGCTGAATAGTAAAAATATTTATACAGTATTTTTAAGAATTTCCTTAGTGTATTCAGAAAACGTGGAAAAACTTCCAAACACAGTTCTCATTAAAGTTGCATGCTTTAAAAATCAGCATATGTGCTACAATGTGTGAGAAACTCCGTAGATTTATGAAGGTCTTACAATGCTATTATTCTGTGCAGAATGCATGTAGATAACATAAACTTTTATACATGAAATCTCTTTATTTCAACGTATGCTTAAAGTTTTATTCAGAAACAGCTCTTGCAGACTCACGCATTTCCAATTCAAATACTTTGAATAAAGTACTTTTATAATGGATGTTCTGAGAGGGAATAGTTCTTCGCTTGACCTTTCAAAAACGGTAACATATATAACAGTACAGTGAAAGTATTTTCAGGTTTTATTTTACGAATGTTTTCAAAGCAGAATATGTTGGCAATAATATATTTCGTACTCAAAATCATATTGGGAAACAAAATTCAAATTTCACTCCCAAAAACTAACTTTAACATCCGTCTAATAAAACAAATTATGTGTTTTTGTCATTAAAATTTATAATTTATTTTCCATTCAAATGCTAGAAAAAAGATAGTTTAGCGTAATCTTGCCTGCTGAGTGATTTTCAAACGTTTTCGGGTTATACTTATCAACATTGCTAAAATTCTGATTTATTCCCGCATAAGTTACCAGAAGGGTGGATTTTGGAAAATATTTTGGATCGTCTAGTTCCTGGTTTATAGGCACGGAAACGTTAATGAGATTTTAAGCAATATTTTAATAAATATTTTATTTATTGATTGTTTTATTGTAGTAGATATGTAATAAAACTATTCTACCAACATTAAATATGAAAAAAAAGAAACATTAATTGTTGTTCTATTGAGAAAAATAAGCCATATCTAATGATTAATGGCCTAGACAGCCAAGTTGCCATAGTCACGGAGGCGTGGCTGGAGTGTTATGAGTTCGAGGCCTTCAAAAATAAAGACCTATAGTATAGATGGGTTGTTGCATTGTAAATCTGCCGAGGCTCTCTCTAATTGTTGGCTTGTTGTGGAAGTTCGGAGAGGAGATGCGAGCTCAAGTTTCGTTCTTGTCACTTGACCATGGCTGAGAGCTACGAGATCCAAAAGTTTATAATCCATTCTTTTCCTTAATGGTCCTAAGCATAAATCTGAATATATTAATTTAATAAACTCTCTATGTACCGCAAATTTTATATTGTTTTCTGAATTGAAGCTAATTTTTTTAATGATATTGTAGATTATTATGCTAAAGTTGCTACTACTAATGGTACAGAGCTGATCGAGTAAACATTATAAGAAATGTAGTATTTTTTATGAGACCATTATTTAAATAACAAGCTATATAACTCAAAAAGTATTCATACAATAAGAAATATTCTAGTACATTCTCTGGAAAATAACATAAATATCAGGTTCAAAAAGTTTTATAGAAATACATTTGTAACATTTGCAATTATCAGACTCACTATGATAGATTTTGAACACAATTTAAATGCCCACTTCTGCTAGTCAAAGTCACACTTCAGGTTTTTCTAACTTTATAAAATTGATTGTAACTTGACCTCTAGGTAGCGTATAAATAAAACAATGTATGTTTTGTAAAGCCAAAAGATAGCTCTATTATCAATAAAATAAAAATACCTGTCTTGACCGAATTTGGTCATTTTCAACGTGTTCGGATACCTTACTGAGGAGTGGGAGAGTTGCTGATCAAACTCTAATACTGACTTACGAGTCTCAAATCCTTCTTTCCCAAATCCAGTTTAGATATCAATCCCCATTCCAGTTATACGTCACGCAATTCTTAACAAATCATGACCCTTTGATTTCTTATTTGCATCGCTTCAAATTAAAAGCTACCTCCAATTGTCTTTGTGGTTCTGTTGCTGACGCTGACCATTATGTGTTCGCATGCCCTCTGACTAAGAATTTTCATTTTGTTCCCCATTTCAAAATGTAAAAAAAAACCTGGTTCCAATCTATCATTAGAAATCCTTCCATTCACTCTAAACTAAACTTGTGTGTATTAAAATTGCCTCAACAATCCGGAATCAAATCCCTTAGATGGGATTGGATCGATTTTCTTATGTGGTCACAGGCGATCCCCCTCCCCTCCCATATTCAACCTTTCCTGCCTTTTTTTTGTACAGTTTGTATCCTATTTCTATTACTCTTGATGTATTTGCAAGAATGCTCGAATAATGTGTATATTCTTCTTCCTTTTCTTACTCTTTATGTTTTTTTAAATAATTTTCATCTTTGTGTATGTTTGTACCTTGCAATAGATAATATATGTGTTTCGTTAATTTTCCTTCAATTTGTAATATGTAAATTTAATGTGCACTACTACAAGAAATGTAAACTAAGATTTTATGTAATAAAGACTGAACGCGGGGTAATTGTTTCCCGGGGAATCATTTTGTACCTCTAATTCCCTTTCGGGTGAGCACGGTTCCCTTGGGCATTCCGCCAATAGCCTTCGTGTTGCTTTATAGTGCGACGTTAATAAGCACTCAAGCCGTATAATATTTATATGAATGAATGCACTCTTCAAAGAAAATTATCCAAATTTTAACTTAAAATGATCTATGCAGTCAAGCTCTTTAAAATTGTTATATACTTAGTATTCTGTGTCATTTTTATATAATCTGACAAAATCTTATCCCTACATAGTCATTCTTTAGAAGTAAAGCAAAGCATTAACTTATAGAAGAGAGGAAAATGTTTTGTCTGGTTAAATAAAATTTTATCATTTTTTTTTATTTGCCTAATACAAAATAGTTAAGTTATATTTTTTAGGAGTCAATATTTCTGATATATATTTATCTAATTAGTCATTTTTGTAATCGTAAAGATTGCTACAATATGAATTAATTTAAATTATTTAAAATACTTGCTATATAAGTTAATCTATAAAATAATTAAAATCTAATTTTTCTTACAAAAAAACTAAGCTGTGTTTACCATATCCAAATAAATAAAGCTTCGAATATTATATCTGGTATGCTTAAAATATTAATTTTTGTATAATTCCATGGGAGATAAGCAGTAAATATATATGGTAAATTTTCAAAACTTTCAATTAAAATATTTCGACTGTAATAACTAAGTATGCACTCATAACACGTTTTTCGATATTATTTCCTCATATTCATAAAGCTACTTAAATATGATAAACAGACAAAGGTATGATCTCTGTTCATGGAAGTATATAACGTATTAATTAATTAACGGCCTCCATATAGTTACTTCTACCGCAATTATAAACTCATTTATCCAGCTTTCTAAAAGTGAGTTCCTTTGGAGAATAATTAGACTAGTTAAGGCTTTTACATGCATAAAATAGATAGCAACCATTTCCTCTAACGCAACGTCATCTATTAACATAATCCTAAAATGTTACATTACAATAGCAACTCTTTGGCTTTTAGAAAGAACAGATGAGAGAAAAATTTATAATGGCACTTACACTGGTATGCAAAAATTAAGGACGAAGTCGAAAAATTAGCATATCAGCTGAACGAAGAGGCAGAGCGGACAGAAAGACCAATCAGGAGATTAAGTGAGGTGATGTACGGTAGCACATGCGCAGATATGCAGGTAGACGTAATGGGGGAGTGTCTGATTAGTAAAGCATGTTGTCGGTGTAAGATTAGTATTTCTGGCAAAGAGATTGCACACAGTATAGCAGTTAAAATCACACCGAGTTGCTGCCTCAGCGAGAAATGGCGAATAATCAATCTGTTAGACGACATCTGGATGCTTTTACCCGAGGTCGAATCATTGGGAAGTTGGAGGAAGGTCGCAGTGTGACAAGTGTGGCTGCAGAGTTCGGAATTGCTCACAGCATCGTTTCACGACTTTGGAGACAATTTCAAACTACAGGAACAGCTATGCGGGGTTTCAGTAGTGGTCGTCCACGAGGAACCACACCCGCAGATGACCGGTATATTGCCTTACAGGCCAGAAGAAACAGGCGGCAGACAGCGGGAGAAATCGCTAGACACACGACACGGGCGACTGGACGACCGATATCGCGTTTTACCGTGGCCAGAAGACTGCACGGTGGTGGTCTGTTTGCACGACGCCCTGTACGGTGTCGGACGACGCCATCGGAGAAAGCGTTCTCTGTGGTGCCGGGAATACCGGAATTGGAGAGACAATGAATGGGGACGAGTACTCTTTACAGATGAGAGCAGATTCAGTCTGAGTAGCGATTCTCATCGCATACTCATCTGGAGAGAGCGGGGAAGCCGCAATCATCCCTCGAACATCATTGAAAGGGACAGGTATGGAGGTGGCGGTGTTCTCGTTTGGGGAGGCATCATGCTTGGTAGTCGTACAGACCTTCACATCTTCGACGCAGGTCCAGTCAACGGGACCCGTTATTGTAACGAGATTCTTCTTCCATATGTGCGTCTTTTTAGAGGCGCTATGGGTCCGCAGTTCCTTTTCATGGACGACAATGCACCATGTCATCGCACAGTAGCTGCCGAACAGCTCTTAGAGAGTGAGGATATTGAACGTATGGATTGGCCGGCACGATCTCCGGATCTCAATCCCATCGAGCATGTATGGGATTTTCTAGGCAGACGCTTGGCAGCTCGTACCTTACCACCAGTAACGATTCCGGAGCTTCGATTGGCGCTGTAAGACGAATGGGCAGCAATGCCTCAACAACTCATTGACACCCTCATTCTCAGCATGGGCAGACGCTGTGAAACCTGCCTAGCAGTCAGGGGAGATCATATCCCCTACTAAAGACCGGATATTTCTTACTGGACACCCATCACAGGGATGTTTCGGCCTTCAGTCGCATTGCGCTCCATGCTACTTTTTCAATAAAGCTACTTTTTATCACTCTGATTTCTCTTTTAGTAAGTGTGTTGCTTACATTACTCATGTCCTTACGTATTGGGGATCTTATGGTATTAAATGTGTTGATTTGGAATGCTTTTGTACAAAGTTATATTGAAAAAAACCGTCTCGTCCTTAATTTTTGCACACCAGTCTATTATTACTTTGTAAGTTAACATTTCTATTGCAGTTGAATGTGAAATGACTTAGAATAATATGCTTGTGCAACAATCTTATTTTTGAAAAAAAATTTAGTTTTTATTAACAATAAATATTCTTAAACTATAGTTACAACATAAAACAAGCTATATATGAGTAGACATGCAGAATAAATCACCAAAGGCCTAAAACTGCTTTATAAAAAGGTTGACTGTTCCATCTTTTAAGAAACACATTTTTTAATTTGTTGTAGGTGGGGGAGGAAATGTGTGGAGCAAAAATGGGGATCATTATATTTTTAACTTCTGTTAAATAATCACTACTCTTCATTTAAGTTATCCGAACACGTTCGGAGTACTTTTTTTAAAAAAAAAAAATAACATATTAGAACATTATAAATATTTTTTAGGAAACAGTACCTATTAATATTAATATTTAACTAACTCTATTGAAAAAATTATCTAAATTTTATAAAAATCACTATTTTAAGTGAAATTTTAGCAATATTTTTGAAAAACTTCAAAGCAATTAGGGAAAAAATGAATAAATTTATATCAGTAAAAGTATTACTAAAATAAATTAGATGCATTTATCTAGAGAATGTGCTAAAATTTTAATGTTTTATTAAAATTTAAAAAAATTTTAGGGCTGTTAGAGTAAATAGTATTATATAAGAAATGTGACTCTTTTTATATATGAGACCATTATTTATTTAAATAACAGGCCATAGCTCAAAAGAAATTCATACAATAAGAAATATTTTAGTACATTATCTAGAAAAATATAAATATTAGGTTCATAAAGTTTTATTGAAATACATTTATAACATTTTGAGTTAACAGACTCACTGTGATTGATTTTGAAAAAAATTTAAATGCCCACTTCTGGTAGACTAAAGACCCTTTTCCGGTTTTTCTAATTTTATAAATTTGATCGTAACTTGGCCTCTAGGTAACGTATAAACAAAACGAACTACATTTTGTAAAGCCAAAAATAGCTCTATTCAAGAAAATAAAAAACAAAAAATATGTTTTGAAAAAATTTGATCATATCAACGTGTTCGAATACCTTAAGTTATTGTTGACTTTCAGTATAAAAGAAAGTCGTAGGAATAATATGTTAAAATTATTAAAATATAATATACTAAAAATCAATACAATTCAGAATCTATTTGTATTACAAGACTTGCGCTATTTTCTTAAAAAATATATAGTTTCCAAATTCTCACAGATAATACGTAATACGAGGAGTGTCTGGAAACTGAATATCATTTTGTTCTACCACAACTGCTGTGGTAAATCATTGAATCAATTTTTTAAAAAAAGTAATTTAACAAAAATTCATTTTTAATTAAAATAATTTCTGTATGTTTGTGATTTCCATCATTTTGTAAGGTTTTGTTTAAAATATCCAGATAACATACGCATGTTGATTAAAAATTCTGAACTACAAAAGTACATAACAAAAATTTCAAGATTACGCATATTGCTAATTTTTTAGCTAAGAGCAGATTTGGAACATTAAAAGATTCGGAATCTATTTTATTTCTTATATTTTCATTGGAAAAAGAATCAGAGTATGAAAATACAATTTCTTCTAACTTATTATGTGTACTTTCACAAATACAAATGATAAAAATAAAATCTCAGTAAATGAATAATAAAATGACAAGTAAAAAGAATTTTTATGAGTGTTCATAGAAAGTTTTTGGACAATGTAAATAGAGATTTAGTAATAGCTTATAATGCAATCTAAATTGTATCGATTGATGTACCCTCAAAATAATTGATCACAGAATCTGGAAGTTCAAAACTTCGGATAATTTTTACAAACTAATCTTGGTATGGAAAGTGATTTTCGTTTTGAAAGATTTTCCTGTCCATAAATCTCAAAATTATTTTTAATAATAATTTTAATCCTTTTATCACATAAAGTGCAGTCTGATTATTAACAGCTTATTTAAAAGTAGCAAAATGATACAAAAATGCATGACTTTTTGAGACAGCATGTGTGATTAATGATTTATTTAAGAATATATGACTTATATAGAATATATATTCTTTAAGGAGTTATTTGAACATGCAATATTTTTCAATTTTGAGCAATTTCCCATTTCTTATTGCTTCACGTGTTAGTCTTTATCTAATAATTCAATAAAGTAGCATCAGTCAATTATCAGTATTTCATATCTAGATAGAATATTTTTCGTTATTTAATTTGTATTTCTTTTATCACAAAAATCTGACATAAAGGCAGTTTGATTATTAACAACTTATTTAAGTCTGATTATTAACAACTTATTTAAGAGAAGCAAAATGATACAAAAATGCCTGAATTGCATGACTTTTTAAGACAGCATGTGTGATTAATGATTTATTTAAGAATAAAAAGACTTATATTGATATATTCTTCGCGGAGTCATTTGAACATGTGATATTTCTCAATTTTGAGCAATTTTCTATTCCTTATTGCTTTACATGTCAGCCTTTATCTAATAATTCAATAAAGTACCATCAGTCATTTATCAGTATTTCATATCTGGATAGAATATTTTCCGTTAAAATAATACGAAGTTGACGTTTTACTCCAGAATTAATCAACCGGCTCCTTTCAGAGGGAAAAGTGTTCAGAAGTGTGAAATGGTCATGGAGCAAAATGCAGCATCAGTCATCTGGAGTGTTGGGCAGTAAATAACTCAGAGAATAAATTAAAACTTTATTATATCCTTCAGCGTTAGAAGAGGAATGATAACTAGATGCAATTAATATACAAATCTTAATTTATCATCCGTTTCAGTAATAATTTTTCCTTTTTGACATAGCTGAAAACAGGATTATTAGTATTTTCCGTGAATATCGAAGTACAGCTTTCTAGGATGGTTATCATTATAAAAAAGTTATATTTTTAATTCGAAGCAATTATTAGTGGTTAATTACACAAAACGCTTAAACGGATTATTATTAGGAAGTTGTTTAATTATTTAAAATTTTTTAGTACTAGATAAAGTAAAGATTTTCCAATTGAATACAAATTACCGTTAAAAATACTTTATAACCTAGAATAATGAATGAAAAAATAAGGCTTAAATTTCTTCATAAGAAAAGTGAAATTATTATAATTTAATAAGATGAAACATTCTTTAGAATGAGGCAGCATTTTTCTTAAGGTTTCGTATAGATTGAAAAAATGTCTGAAGTAAAATAATTAATTAATAACCTGGGTTAAAATTAAGTATGTATGCTGCTTGTTTTCCATCTGTTGTGCAAATATTAAGTTTACAATCAGTATAAAATTAGCGTTATACTTCTTATAAGATAATAAACTTATCTCACAAAAATTAGAGAACATTTGTATACTACATTGGTGTAGGAAATTAAGAGAATTCGCATATTTTATTGAATTGCATGAAAAGAACTTAACTGAATGAAAAACCACTGCTTCTATATAAAAAGGCAAATCTTGTACGGAAAATACTTACTCGTACACGTGTGTGTAGGCGGAGCCTGCAGAAAAACAGGCTTTATAAGCGTGTGTAAGTTAAGACGTTTTTCGTTCACACACAGGCACACACTTTGGCTATTTTCTTAGTGTTATTTTGAAGCAATCGGTTCAATTCAAAATGTAACACTAAAAATTAGTAACCACCAAAGTTTAAATGATGGAATGAGGTGGCGAATTGTTGGGAGGCTAGAAACAGGCCAATGTCAACCCCAGATTTGTAGAGTTCAATTTAACACCCAGTGTTGTGTGTAACTTATGGAAACAGTTCCAGGATACTGGATCCATCGAGAAAAAGCATGGGCAAGGTCGTAGAAGAACCACGACGGCCAGAGAAGATCGCCATTTATCGATTATAGCAAGGCATAACAGAGGGGCTACAGCTTCTCAGCTCTCTCGTATGCAGCCACAGGAACCCGTGTATCAAGGGTGACTGTTTCAAAAAGACTTCATGAGAGAGGGTTGTTTGCCAGAAAACCTACTGCTTACGTCCCTCTCACATCTACATACAGGAGAGTCCGCTTAGCATTGTGCATACAGCATAGAAATTGGAGCATGTATAAATGGGCGTCTTTCTGTTTACTGATGAATCCCGTTTCAGCCTAAACACCGATTCTCGTCGTACGTTCATATGGAGAGAATCAGAGGCCTGCTACCTACCCTCCAATGTTCGAGAAATCGACAACTATGGTGGAGGAAAGTTTAATGGTCTGGGCAAGCATCATGTTGGATGGCCGTACACTCCATGTCTTTGAAAGAGGCTCAGTGTCTGGTATGAGGTATAGGATTGAGATCTTGGAGCCTTATGTTTGTCTTTTCAGGGGTGCATGTGACCCTGAGTTCATTTTAAGGGACGATAACGCGAGGTCACATGGATCTCTTCTGGTAGACGAATTTCTAAAGAGAGAGGATATTCGTCGTATGGATTGGCCAGCCAGGTCTCCAGACCTCAACCCTATAGAATATGTCTGGGACGCTGTGGGAAGGGCAATTGGAACTAGCAACCCCCCTCCGAGAACCATCCAGGAAATGAAAACAGCGTTGCTGAACGAGTGGGACCAGTTGCCACAAGAACTGATATATATATATTGCCTTATTTCAAGTATGACAGCACACTGCGAGGCCTGTAAGAGGGGGCCATTTAACCCATTTTTTTCATTTATTCTGCAACTGCTGTTTCATACCTTCCAACTCAAACCAGTGATACTCTCGATCTTACGTGTGTATTGCAATTGTTGAATGGTTATTTGTTTTGTATTGTAACAATGTATGTACATATCAAATTTCATTAAAATCGGTCCAGTTGTTCTAGAGATAATCGATCAAATAAGAAAGTTCTCTTAATTTCTTACGCCAGTGTATAAAAAACCGAGAGCCTAAATTTTTTTTTAACTTTTCCTCTCAGTAAAAAAATTGAGTTACTTGCAATTGTTAAAGCAACTATAATGGGTTAAATTCTTTTGTCCTTTAAATTAAACATTAAAACGTTATTGAATAAAAAGAACACACACGAGTTTATTATATTTATTATAGTGTTCAGAGATATATATATCTTAAAAACGCATATTAAAAAATTAACAAAATATTAGATAATCTGTAGCGTAATTTATGTAATTTTATACATAACGTAAAATGTTTGCTGAGAAAATAGGATTAAATCGAATGTATTTATCTGCATATTTTTCCCACAAATTTTTTTTAACTATACTATACTTTCAATTAATTCTTTTGTTTATGTTTTCATCGAATTAAAACAATGAAAAACTTATTTTCAGACACATTGTATTCTTTTTGTAATGCATATTAAGATGCATTACCTAAAAAGTAAACAAATTGGGGAAAAATTATACCATAATTTTTCGTAAACTCAATACCATAATAACTTTCATAACATTTAACCATAATTAACTCAATCTTTTATTGATCTTATGGTTTTGGACTTTCTATCATCACAGCCAACTTGAAAGATTATTAAACAAATGGTATCCCTCAGAAAATACTATTTATAAAGAAGAGTACTTATTCTAAAAGGAAAGCTGTCTAATTTGAGCAGCTGCAGAATGAAGTTGAAAATTCGGCGTCACTAAAACTGGAAAATAATTTAATTCTATAAAGAAAGGAAAACAACATTTCTAAATTCATCCTAATTAAATATAAATGCTTAGTCATCACAAATGTTATATCTTAAAAGAATCCTTGATTTTTCCTAATAAAAATATATATACTATTTAAGAATTTAAGTTCAAAATAAAAATCCAACCTTTCTGAAAGAATATTCAAGCAATTATATGTATATTTAAAAGGTATATGTATATTTCAGAGGAAAGCGAACATAAGCTCTATGAGTTCTTAATGATGTGCTCAAACGCACAGTTCTATTTAAACTCGTAACAAATTACTCTGTTTGAACTCAGAACTTCTTAATAGTTACAAAGATAATATGTTTGAAAGAAAACAGTAAAAAATATAAAAATGATGATGGCTTGTGGTGTCAAACTAGATGTTTTTTTGAGTAAAAAAATATAACAAAAAAAGTACCTTAAATCCTGTACTCAATTTCAAAGGGTATATTTTCACGAATATTAATTTTCGGAAATAGCATCTTTTTTTCAGGTTGCTTATAATATTATACTTGAGTTTGTACTGAATTTAATATATCTAAAGGACATTTTGGAGTGGACAACATTTTATTGTATATTATGTACATATTATTTTATTTGGGATTTTTGGACGTATATAACTCTCTGTCTTCTATATTTAAGGCGACATGGTAACATCTCTTTATAATTTTTTAAAATTTTTAATATTTGATATTTGGTTTTAATTGTATTTTATAAAGGGGTTAATATTTAATAATAATTCCATACAAATTTTTTAAATTTGTTACAAAATGTTTGTAAAATTTAAATTTTTTGAAATTTTTAAAATATTTTTTAAATTTTTAAGGCTTTTTTAAATATGTTTCTTTTTTTTTCAAATTTTTTTTCCCAAGTACCTTATAATATAATACATAAAACTGTGCATGGGTTTTTTTCTGCTGCTGCTCTTTAATATTTTATTAATTTTTTTATAGTTAAACTTCCAAAAATTTTCAAAAAAGCATTAATTTTTTAGAAAAGAGTACTAAACATGTTAGAGCTAATTCCGTGCACAGTTTTACAAAACATACATTTCAGAACATGTATGAAAATATTTCAAACCCATACTTAAATTATCAAAAAAGCCTTAGGGTTTTGAATTATAGTATATGTACAAAAATTCAACATGGAGAAAAATGAGTAAAGTTTTCATTCCATGAATATAATATTCATCGAATAGTCTGAAACTTTTATGAAATGTTAATTAGCTTATTTAAAACTGCTTACCATAAGAAATTGCAAAAATATAGAACAATTAAACAGTATACTGGCATAATGAATATATAGGGGGAAAAACGAATGAAAGACCAATATATATTTATTTCATAAAACTTTAGCTTAATAATTATAAAAAAAAAATACACACACTTCAGAGCTAATTCCATGCTCAGTTTGACAACTCAAATAATGCACAACATGTACAAAAGATTTTTATGCATTTATTTTTTATTTTCAAAATTTTAAAAACCTTCGCATGTTAAATATTGTACACACACACACGAATAAAAGCAAAATCAAACAACAATTTATAGGTAAAATATATCAAAATCTAAGAACTGCATCTGTGCATTAGTTTAAATAAAAATATTTTTAAAATAATAGTGTTGAATTTCACACACATGAGATATATATATATCAACTAAAACAAATGTATAAAAATGGGAGAGTTTTGCTATTCTTGTGAATTAGATTTTTAATTATCTGAGTTATCAAAATGAAATTTAGTATTTGTTCTTTGGGAGATCCCGTTTTGATTTTTTAATTTCATTCATAATAATATCATAAAAAGCACGCACAACTTTTAAATCTTGACCAAATCCATTTGCTCTTCAATAAACAATACACAAAAAAATTTTTTGCATGAATTTCACAATTCTTTCTAACGTTATTAACTCCACTAACTGTTACTTCACAATGTTACTAACCCCGTTAGAAAATTTGATTTTCCAAAAGGCGTATAAATGAATGATGTTTTTTTATGTTTAGTTTCACTTGAATTAAAATATAGGTATTAAATTGCTTTAAGAATATTATAACAATATAAAACTATTTAAATGCAATTTTTAGCAAAAAAATAAAAATAAAATAGAAAAATAAAAAAATGACTAACATTTTCAGAGCCTTTTCTCCTTTTATGAAGAATCTTTCTGTAACAATAACATTTGCCTGTATGTTGCTAAGACTTTGTACAGAGCTTGTGAACCAGATTTTTGAAATGTACATTATTTAAAAATAGTTGATTTTTTCATACTTTAATATACCATAGAAATTTTTGTAAGAAACACCGGTTATTTTTTCAATTAATAGTAACTCTGAAAATAATGTGAATTTTTCAAAAATCTTAGCTCAGACCCTGTAGAGAAGTCGTGGCTATATACAGGCAAAATGTTATTGTTATAGTGCTATAGAAAAATATTTCCAGATAAGGAGAATGTTTTGAAAGTATGTCATTTTTCATTGATAAATTCTTAAGGCAATTTTGTATGTATATTCTAATTCAAGTGACACTAAATTTCACAAAAATTATTCTTTTATTCACTATTGCAAAATCATGGTTTCGAACGTAGTCAGATACCATAAAAGAAGTCTTTAATTTTTGTGGCTGTACACTACGAGTAAATATCATTCTTTTTTGTGTAACTTTTTTGTAAATCGGAAATAATCGTGACATTCTAAATTTTCGCCCATTCTCAGAAAACTAATTAATTGGTAGCACGGAATTTATTTTTATTTTATTATTTAGCGTACCAAAAAATTCCTCCTTTTCGTATTGTTAAAACTTAGCATGTAACCTTTAGAAAAACTAGCTTTCCTATCTCACTCCAGAACAGCTTCCTTAACTATAAAAGAGCAAGGAACAGGCGTCGTTTCAATGGTACGTACGCAAAGAAGAAAGTTAGAACCGGAGTTCACTTCCAGAAAACGAAGAAAAAGTATAATGGCGAAATGCCCAAGGGAGCAGAGCAACATACAAAAAGTGATACACCGCAACGTGCAAGAGATGCAGCGGGGCAATGTACAGGAAATTGGAGCCCTGGCTGAATTTCTAAGTCTTCCAAAGGGGAGGAAAGGGAAATGAAGAGATAATTTACTCCCATTTCCCAAACACCTTTCAGGAAATGAAAAGCTAAGGTTTGTTTAACGAAAAATGTGCTGATCATTTATGTGAATCCCTTTCAAAGAGGAGTATATATTTACTTTAATGTTTGCAATATTATAAATTACGCTTACTTCAACGCAAAATCTATTTATTAACATGAGTATGTTAAATTTCTCACTTCGCACTATATTTTTGAAAAGAAAAGTCTCATTCTCGACAAAACCATTTTTTCCCCTCATTTTGAGGATGTTTATTGATCAAGGAAAGTAACAAATATTTTGTTACTTTGTCTTGAAGAATCAAGAGACTAATCAAAGTTAAAATTGATTGATTTTCAGAAAACAATTACAGGTTTGCTTAAAAACTACGAAATATAAAAAATGGTAATAAGACTAGTATTTCATTAAATTTAGAATGAACTTATTTACTAAAAAAAAAAAAATTATTTTTATTGTTTTATACACTTATTGTTAATGTTAGGAATAGTTAACAATGAAAAGTATTCTTATTAAGGTACCTTTTGGAAGAACCTTCTCATACTTATTCATTAAAAAGTAATATCGTAATTAATAGTTTAATAATATTGTAATATTCCTAGTCAGAATAGGAAAAAAATGGTTAGTATTTAGATAGTTGAGTACTTATAACGATTACACAACTTTTTATATATTAAATGTTACAATAGTAGTTGTGGAATAGTGGATGAAATTACTTTCGCTTCATCTGAAAAAGGAATACATCTTAGATTATTACTTGATGTATTATATCTATCTACGCTTGCAATACTTTAAAATATCCACTGAAATAAGCTGCTCATAGAAGTACCATATCTATCTATCTATATCTCTCTATATATAATGGCTAGTATTTCTTATACTGTTCTGACTAGTTACACTACTTAGGCTTAAAACTGTTTATATATATACACTCATGGGCAAAAAAATGAAACGAAACGAAAATAAAACGAAATTTTACATACGTAATGACTACTTTGATATAAGTAAATGATTAGAAAATAAAAAAAGGATCATTTATTTCAGAGAAAAAGGGTAAAGAACGGAAGATTAATACATTGTTGAGTCCCCTCTAGCGCGAATGCACGATGCGATACGATCAGGCATTGAGGAATACAAGTTCTGTATGATGTCTTGAGACATTTCGTTCGATATTTGCTGTAACTTTGCCTCTAGTTCGTTCAAACTCGTGGGATGTCCAACTCGCCATCCCAAATGATCCCAGATATGCTCGATTGGAGACAAATCTGGGGATCGGGCAGGCCAAGGAAGGATAGAAACAGTGTGGAGATGATCTTGTGACACTCTTGCCGTGTGATGCCGAGCATTGTCTTGTTCAAAAATGGCTCCTGGGAGCCGTTGCATGAGTGGCAACACATGTGTTTGTAGGATGTCATGCACATACCGCTGGGCTGTCATGGTGCCACGGATTAGTACTAGGGGTGACATTGTATGACACCCCATACCATCACACCAGCTGTGGGAGCGGTGGTAAAGCAAACGCAGGATTGAGGCTTTCAACACGGGATCTCCACACACGAACACGATTGTCATCACTGCTGAGATTGAATCTGGATTCGTCGCTAAAGACAACCTGGTTCCATTCCGCTGCAGTCAGGTTTCGTCGTGCGTGGCACCACTTCAAACGGAGGCGTCGATGGGTAGGCGTCAAGGACAGCACAGGTAATGAACGCCACGATCCCAAACGCCTTTCAGCCAGGCGCCTTCGTATGGTTCGAGAAGACACAGATACCTCTAGTGAAAGTGCTACCTGTGCCTGGATGGCGGCCGATGAAGTAGTTGGCTGTATGAGTGCATTTCATACGATGTGGCGGTCTTCTCGACGACTGGTCTGTCGAGGGCGACCTGAGCCTGGTCTTCGTGTAAATGACATCGCTAGGATCCACTGGTCCAAACACCTCCTCACAACACAATCAGAGCGGCCTGATTGACGAGCTACTCGCCTAGCTGACCACCCAGCTTCCATCATGCCGATGATTCTCCCTCTCTTAAACTGCGACAGCTGCTAATATCGTCTTCGAAAGCGGCGTAATGGCATGTCTACCTCAGCGCTTCCTTTGTAAACGATACAGCACACTCAAACAAGCTTTGGTTCCTTGTTTTATACTCCACGGAGAACGACGTTAAACGCCCTCTACCGGTCATGTGTATTGCGCAATTACGCTGCATTTCTAAACATTTGCATATCTCCCCGACATGTACCTTCATGACAAGTTTCGTTCTGATCCCGCAATTATTTCTTTGTGCCTTAATGTTTTTGTCCATGAGTGTATATATATATTATATACACTGCGGTCACACACACAAAATGTACAACACCAAGAAGGACTAGAGATATCACAGAGAAATTTATTTGGTAGATAACATGTAGTAAAAATATCAAACGATTAAAATTACAGCCTCTTGTGACGTGTGGATGAGGACAAAATCATTTGTCAGTGTAGCCACCATTGTTGTCCACTACCGCACGCCTCGGCATAGAATTAAAGAGACTTTTGATATATCCTTGGGGTACAGCAGTCTGTACGAATTCCCCGTATTGCCAAAGTTGATCTGGTGTAGCAGTGGGTGGTGTGTCCCAGGTCAGTCGTTGTGCTAGCATGGGCCACACGTTTTCGATTGGTGCTAGATCAGAGAACATGCAGGCTAAGGAAAAAATTCAATGTGATGTGTAAAGAAGAACACTTGAACATTGCATGCCTCGAGTGGTCGCGCATTATCCTGTTGGAATATGGTTGATAGCAAGCTCTGAATGTGAGGGAGGACCACGGGCTTCAGCACCTCAAAGACGTAGCCCTGGCTGTTCAGTGTACCGACAATGCGTACTAGAGGGATGCGGCAGTGAAATCCAATACAACCCGAAACCATGATACCGAGTGCAGAGCCAGTGTGCCAATGCAAATATCAACGGTTTAGCAGCTCTCTCCACGGTGTCTCCAAACTCGAATCTGACCATCGTGATGTTGCAGGAAGAAGCGGAATTTATCAGCAAACAGAATGTTTTCCCATTCCGTTGTTCATGTCCACCGTTCATCACGCCATTGGCGGTGCAACCACTTATGGTTTCTAGTCAAGGGGGTAAGCGAAGCAATGGACGCCTTGCGGACATTCCACTCTGCTGCAAACGACGTCGAATGGTACGAACGGACACCGATTGATGTGTAAAGGACTGAATTTGTTGTGCTATGGTTCATGATGTGGCTGCGTGATCCCTGACTACCATGCGCACAATCCACCTGTCATCACAGACATTGGTGCAACGAGGTGGGCGCGATTGGCCTGCCCTTCCCTCCTGCACCCAGAGATGGAAGGTACTCATCACAGTTGCTTGGTTTCGTCAAACACGCGTTGACCAACTTCTCTGAAGAATAATCCGCATTCCCTGTAGCAGCGATGGTGAACCTTTTTGAGACGTGGGTCAAATTTTGTTCATAAATTTTTAGTACTAGCTCATGGGTCACTAATGCCCATTTGCACCAAAGTTAAACTTAAAAATTTTTAACTGGGTATTTTTAAAAATAAGGATCTTAAAAAAAATTCATTTGGCTTAACGGGTAAAATTGGGCAAGGTTTGACGATTTAAAAAATTTTAGTGGGGTTAAAAATTATTTAGTGTTTGGGGCAAATGGCAATAAGTCTTTGAACGAACAACGAGTAAAGAAAATTACATACAATATATATTATGAAATATTATTTATTACTATATACATATATATATATATATATATATATATATATATATATAACAAAATTGATTATAAAGTATATAATGAAATATCTTTTGCTGTTTAATTTCAGACAGTTTTTTAATATTAGGTTCATATTTCGTATTCAGTAGAGTTTAACGCATTTTGCCTGTTAATTTATTAACTGTCAAGTTCATTTCTATTAGAAGATTTTTCAAAGTTCATTGAAGAAAACAATTTTTCACACGAATATGTGGAACCAAACATTGTAAAAAGAGAATTAACTAGTGTTTTCACTGATATAAAATTATTACGTAAGGAATCCCATACGTTTATATAATATTTTCAATTTTTACTGTGGGATCAATATTCACACAGTTTTCCTTCTACACTGCTGGCCACCTCAAATGCAACACCCTGAAGGCAGCAAGTAAATAACATGAAATTTACAAAATGCATTAGCGGAGGTGAGATATGCAAATAATTAGAATTTCAGCGCAGACACACTTCACGCACGCCTGTGGTGCCACCTCAAAGCGCTATTTAAGGCTTGGAGATTTCGACGATTTCAAGTTCGGCAATTGTGTTTTTCTTGTGGTTTTTTCAAAAAACGATCCGTTATGTCTCGTAGAAAACAGCGATCAGCTTTTGATCAAGTATTCGAGTTCGCCAGAGGAAGGATATTGGCCTACTGAGATTGTGGATTACCTTTCAGGAACATCGGTAGTCGTGTTGGACGAAACCAAACAACTGTAATGCGGATATGTGACCGTTGGATGCAGGAGGGTACGACGGACCAACGTGGTGGATCGCCTCCACCTCAGTGCACCACTTCACGTGAGGACAGGCAAATTATGCACATGGCAGTGACAGATCGCTCAGTCACATCACGAACCATAGCACAGCACATTGAGTCTGTAACGCATCATTCAGTGTCTGCGTGTACCATTCGACGCCGTTTACAGCAGAGTGGTCTGTCCGCAAGACGTTCATTGCTTGGTCTACCCTTGACGCAGAACCACAGACGTCTCCGCCGCCAATGGTGCGATGGAAGAAGGATGTGCTCGGCAGAATGGAATGAAGTTGTCTTTACTGACGAGTCACGCATCTGTCTGCAACACCACGATGGTTGGATTCGAGTCTGGAGACACCGTGGAGAGGATGCTGAACAGCTGCGTTATGCACCGCCACACTGGTCCTGCCCCGGGTATTATGGTATGGGGGGGTATTGGATATCACTCTCGCACTCCTCTAGTACGCATTGCTGGTACTTTAAACAGCCAGAGCTGCATCTCCGAGGTGTTGGAGCCAGTTGTCCTTCCTTACTTCAGGGCTTGGCCACATCCATATTTCAACAGGATAATGTGCGACCACACGTCACACGCATTGTCCAAAGGTTTTTCATCAATCACCAGATTGAATTGCTTCCCTGGCCGGCTCGCTCTCCGGATCTTTCACCTATAGAAAACATGTGTTCCATGGTTGCTCAACGATTGACCCAAATTACACCCCCCAGCTGCCACACCAGATCAACTTTGGCAACGTGTGGAAGCTGCTTAGTCTGCTGTACCCCAAGAACACATCCAAAGTCTCTTTGAGTCAATGCCGAGGCGTGTGGCAGCGGTGATCTTCAACAATGGCGGCTACTCTGGCTACTGATTCTGGCAGGAACCACACTTCACAGAAGTCTATAATTTTAATCATTTGATACTTGGTCAACATGTTATCTATAAAATAAATTTTGTTGTGCTATCGCTTGTCTTTCTTGGTGTTGCATTTACGGTGGCCAGCAGTGTACTTCAGAAATCAAATTGAGTTTTCCGCACTACGCTGCTACGAAATTCAACTGATTCCATTTGTAAATTACCAATTACCTAGCCACATAAATTTGGTTAACCCCATTGTTTCAAATTCTGTTTTGTATGGATATAAAATAAAGTGAAATGTACTTTCCAAACTTTTAAATTCATTGAATCTTACCTCAAAAGCCTTTTTTATTTCCTGAATAATCATTAAATATTTTTAATTGCATTTTTTTGAATGGGAATGGAGTTTTCAAAGTTGTTGTGTTTTTGTAATTGAGGAAAATATTTCGTATTTTTTATTTCCAAATCCTTAGTAAAGATGTAAAGTTTCGTCATAAATATTTTAATGTTTTCAAACATCATTAAAATAATTAATTCATGCCCTTGAAGTTTTTATTCAGTTCATTAAAATGCTAATGATGTCGCATAAAAACATTAAATCAATTTACCAACGTATATTGCATAATTCATCGAAACTATTGTCTTTAACAATTAAAAAATCTTAAATTCTTCTAAAAACGTAACAAAGCGATTAAGGATTTGACCGAAATTTAGCCATCATACATTGTTGTATGTGAAATTCGCTAAATATTGGCATTCTATTTCCTCTAAGAATTGGGCTAATTGCCGTTTATAAAGTTGATTATTTTTATAACAACTGACATTACACAGGAAAATGTTTTTAAACCATCCTTCTTTCATAAGACTAGCAGGTTTACTTTACAATGAATTCTATCAGATAATGTGAAATATTTTGCTTAAGATACTGAATAAATCCAATGTTTTTCCAATACCATACTAGGTTCGCGGCCTGCCACAAAAACTATTTTCTGAAGGTCAATATCCATTTCTTTAAATGCAATATCAAATTCTTTAAAAATATCAAGCACTGGTACACTTCCCTCTCAATGACATTAGTTTTATTAACTCTCATTATATGTTTCCATACTTATACCGAGCAAAAACTGCTAATTGTGCATAACCATTTACATCATTACTCTCATCTAACGCAATTGAATACATTTCTGCATAATTTAAGTCGTTATGTATTAGCGAAGAAATATTTTTTCTTATTCTATTATTCAATATTTAATTATATTGTGACTTATATCTAACTCATTTATACGCTTTATAGTCAAGTATTTTTCTTAAAATCAACAAACAATGTAGGACTACATTTTAAAAACGATTTTTTTTACAAATTATCTTTCTGGGAAAGGTTTCTAGAGGCGAGCAATGCAATGGGCAACTTGGAAACTAGCACAGCTGTAATGTTATTTTTTGCAACCAAAAAAGTTTTTAAAACACTGCTTTGAGAAAAATTCTCTTTTTTCTTTTGTAAATTTCTTTCTTCATCTGTTAACATGCCGAGATTGAAAAGCAACGTTTCAAAATATCTTTAAACATTATACAAGGTGTAACACACATACACAAAACGAGATTAAGTGTGTAGCTTGAAAAAAAGAGTAAAGTTTTCAACAACTGTTTTGTGACTCATCTCAAGGCTCCTTCTCAATCCACATGACCAGTTTCACCTTAATCGATCACGCCAGTTAGGAGTACTGCGTCATTAAGTGAACACGTGCAATTGCTTTGTGCCGGAAAAATGTCCAATCAGCATCAAGTTTTGTGAGAAACCAGAAATTATCCACGGAAACATTACAAATATTAACCAAGGCTTATGGAGATTAAACCTTGTCACGTGCAAGGGTTTGAATTGCATAAGCAGTTTTCAGGGGTATAGGTCAGTGTGGACGATGATGAACCTGCTGGGCACCCAAGATCACCAATTACAGACCAAAACGTTGTCAAAATTCGTGATATGAGTGAATTCCCCCTCCCATCAGTGGTAAGACTGTTAATTAACACTACTACATTGAAGTTCTTAAGAGACTTCGTGAAAAAATTAAGGAAAGAAAGGCCAGAATTGGAGAGTGATGAATGGCTGCTGCATCAAGACAAATCATCCGCTCACACCTGTAGTTTCTGTCATACCTGTAGTTTCTGACCAGCAAAAACATTACTGTAATTGGGCATCCTCTTTATTCTTCAGATTTGGCCACATGTGACTTTTTTTATTTCCTACAGTTAAATATTGCTTAAAAGGAACCCATTTTACCTCAGTTCAAGAGGTTCAGGCAAAAATGGATAATTTTCCTTAAGGGTCTTCCAAAAGCCTCGTTCCAGAACTGTTACCAGCAATGGTAGCACCGAATGCAGAAGTTTGTGAATATTGAGGAGAACTACTTTAAAGGTGATAATATCACGGAGAACTGATTCTGTAAGAACAATGATTTACTGGACCTGTCTCTCTTTTTTTTTGTGTCACTCCTCGTATGTATATGAAGTCACTTTTTCATTCCAAATTACACATATAGCTATTTTATTCCTTTCAATCACACCATATTTATCAGACCATTCAGCTTGATATAGCCTGGAATTTGTATGACTTGTTTTTATTTTTTTAACTGCTGTCAAAGCACAGGGCTGCAATTAGGAATATTTATATTTCGAATAAAATAACTTGAGAAGAAATTTTGTATTAACGTACCAAATATACAAACACATCAATACACATTACTTTTAAATGCATTCGAAATGGATGGCACTAAGTTCAACTCTGGTTTTGTCTGGTACAGGCGCGCCTTAAACTGCGAGCCAAAATTGCTAGTATCAAGAATAACAGACATACGCATGGCACCCATTGGCACCTCAAGAGGTAAAGGAAGGGGACGATAATAAAAGTGTTATGGAAGTCTCTTTCTACAAATATAACTGAAAATAACCTTACAAAAGTGCATTTTATCCGAAAAAAGTGTTTGAAATGTGGTTATTTGCTTTGGTTTGTCGATATATTTTTTAAAAATTGTGAGTAAAATTATGATTTCTCTCTCTATTTGATATTTTGTAAATACTCTCCTGTTTTATTTGAAATACTACATACTTTCATATACATTTGTTGTCATTTCCGTAACTGTGGAACTGTAATGATCATACTGAAGGTTATCGACAGCATTTAAATTGCTTTTGTGTCAATGTAGTGTTTGAAAGAAAAAAAACAAATAGAATATAAATAATCCACACAAATTAGAAAATTTAAATAAACCCACGTAAATCAACAAGTGGTTTCCTAGCAATCGTGGGTCAGTTAAAAGGCTTGCGTGGGTCAGTGTCTGACCCACGGGTCATAAATTCACCATCACTACCCAATAGGCTACTATTCTTCCTCGGTCGAATTCAAAATACGCTCGATGTCTTCCACGAGGCATAGGTAAACAGCTTACGCAAAAAAAAAAGGAAAAAAAGGAAAAAAAAGAAAAAAACTCACGAAAAAACAATTGCTGTACTTCTAGAAGCCAATCTGTTATCCCCTTACATAGCACTTGCGGGTGGCGCTACGGTCGCCCGTGACGTGCGTCTGCACTATAATGCTACTGATTGGCATATTTCATCGCCCCCAACGCATGATGTAAATTTCACATAGTTTGCACGCTTCCTTCAGAGTGTTGCATTTTTTTGTGACCAGCAATACATATGTATATATATATTTTTTATATATTACAAAAATATACAAAAAATAGTTATAAACCTAAGATAACTATAGTCATGATAGAATAAAAAGTCTTAGCCACAGTAGTATATATATATATATATTTAAATTCTTTAATTGAATCGTAATTAATTGTCCTTTTGATAACAATTTCACATATATTCAATATCTAATAATCAAGTAATCGTTTTATAGCTAAATAAGTTAATAACCTAAGTAAAATAGCAGAATAAGCGTTGCTACTTATGGAAAAATATATCTTAATGTGGTATGTGTTTTGTCACTTAATTTACCAGTTCTGCATCTCCTAACATCCCGGTTGGAGTCATGTTGTGTATATTACATTCGCAGATAAATTTCGCTTACAATTTTACTTTTATACGTAATAGATTACTAAAGGTGAAAAAGAAATTTGATTATCTGGAGCTACTTTGTTATTAATGGAATTTTAGACACTATTTTTATGTACTAATTAATTTCAGTATTATATATATATATGTCTTCATATGTTATAGATTTGAACGAATTCAAAGATATCTTTATGCGTTGTATATGGTTTATATTGCATTTTAGCGAAGTATTTTTCTGAAAAATTTTTCACCTTTTTTTTCATTAATATGCATTCAGATCAATCTAATGATCTGTGAGTGATTATATTTACAACAATAGGAATAGACATGTGACATCACTTTAAATTAAAAGAAATAACACATAATATACATCTAATATTTTGTGGATCTGATTGTATTAGAGATACGAAGACTCACTTTGAATGCTATTTCCAAAACTTTAAATATTTTCTATCAGGCACAGTATATTATAAAGCACAGAAGGGAACTTCAAACATGTTTCAGTGCTCAGAAAGTTGATGAAATATTCTATCATAAAGGACTGATTCTGTAATATGCCACAAACTAGTCAGAATGAATAGTTATCTTAAGGGCGATACAGAAGTCCCTGTGTTAGGTAATGATAAATGTGTTCCTCTTCAGGTAATGATACATATTTATATTACATAAAATTGCGGTAAAGAAAATACTTAAATTGGCTAAAAAGTTGAGAGAGAATGAATTTTATTTCTGAATTGTGAAATTTAAGACATTTTAGTGAAATGAATGCTGTGAAAAGAATAAAGAAATATAACTGAATTTCATTTTAGAAATAACACCCAAAAGTGAAAAATTAAATACTATCATCAGATAGTTTCTCCTTTGTCAAACTTTACATTTGATGAGGATTTAGTTAAAATTTGCTTCTGCTATTTTCATCGCCTTTTAAATCTCTATCTATTAAACATTAAATATAAGATTTTCAATTAATTTTTAAGCATTTACCTTTAGAGTGGAATAAATATCAATGAATCATTTTTAATAGGAATAAAATTACATTGAAAGCTGTTTTACTGTGCTTAGATTTTTTATGTGCTCACGGGATAAAAATTCAAAGCAATTATATAAAAAATTTTTATGTCCAATGCGCTTTTGTTATTGATTATTTTTAACAGTTCAAAGCCTCAACAGATTTGTAAATTCTAAGAAAAGCCCTTTTAGAGAGTTCCCATTAAATAAGATTTTATAAGAATGAAAAATAAGTTGAGAGAGAGAGAGAAAAAAATTTTGAAACGAAGGTACTATTTATTATTTGGGGGGGGGGGGAGGAACTAGAAGCAAATTTCACGTCTTGAATGTTTACGCAAGACTGGATGTTTGATGTGAACTGCAGATATTTAATTTACTCTCTGACAAGCGCTTTTTATGCAAGCTAAAGGCTAAACCTTGATTTAAGCAAACATGGAAGATTAAATTCTTTTCATTCATCATCTCTTTCTGAAGTTAGGATTAAAGAAGTAGAATAAGCTTCGTAGTTTCTTTTTTAATAAAGTTAGAAAGTGTACCTGACTTCGTATTTTGAATTCCATAAAATGAACTAACTTTAAATTGTTTGCATGTAATGTACTGTTAATATTTTTTATACCTTACGAGTTATTCCTAACACGTCTCTCTCAATACTTTATTATTTTTTACAGTAAATTAAAGTATAAGCTATTATTTTTGACGAGAAATAATTTAGATAGATAGGGTTCATTTGTATGTGCATAGCACAGAATTTTCTATTTTAATTAAATTTCTTCTCCTAACATTTAAACGGATTTTAATATGGTATTAATAGTTCACATATTAAACCTTTTACTTAATCAATTAAGTATCTTAATTTCTTCATGACGAAATGCAGCATTGGTCTTCATTTTTGAAATGTGTAAACTGTTTTTTCCAAAATTTTAAATACCACGCTATATGAAGCATTCGTGTAACCTTTATCTTTCAATAAAATTACGAACTACTACAAAATCTAATTTAATTTTGTCAAAATAACATTGTATAACTATATGATGAGCTAATGACTACTGATCTCGTAGTTTAATAATTCTTTCAATTGACAAGAATTTCTGGCTCCAAATTTCCACAAGTTAGCTATAGTTAGCCTAGTTATAGCTAACAAGGAACAGCCTCATTGTTCCACTAAGTCAGTGTCTCTCAAACTATGGGGTGCACCTCCCTAGGGGGACGTGTAAACCCTAGGAGGGGGGCGTGAGCATATTGAAAAATCGAAAATAAAAGAATATTTAAAAAAACTTATTAATTTACTGGAGAAAAAAATACATTCTGACATAATAAAGAAATACGCATTTACACCGATATAATACTCTTATAAATATATCAGTTCTGCGCAAAGTATTTTATAATTAATTTAACAATACTAAGTTAAGAACAAGTTTAATAATTGCCAGGACCCTATGGGCTATTCACGCACACACACATACATAAAATTACATGCAAACATTAACACTTATATTGATAATTTGTGCGGTTTATAATTAATCCCTTAAATGCCGATTAAAAATTATGCGATTAACACCTCAATGCCACGTTTAATACGTAGGCGAGCGTTTGTGGTGAATGGCAGGGGGGGGGGACAGAAAATGGATAAATATGCAAATTTTCTAAAATAAGTAAATCCTTTGCAAACACTTTCAAGACCTTTTTTTTTTGCAATTCACAAAACCTTCGGTAAAATTTTATGATTAGCAGTTCACAGAAAAGATCATTCTTCAGAAAGACGTACATATATGTCTGGGGCAATTAACGCACTGGCTGCGAGAGAATTTTATTTAACCCGGTGGCTCTTAAGAGGTTAAAGTCGTATAGTAGGATAGCGTCAAAGTATAGTATTATTGAATTCAATGGATTGTGTTGTTGTATGGAAGGGAGAGGGGGAGGGCGTGATAAAAATTATGATGATTGAATAATGGGTCGCAAATATTGAAAGTTTAAGAAGTACTGCATTAAGTGATCTTTGTGTAATCCAGACTGTAATTTACGCTTTCGTCTTTAAGCTGTGATTCTACTGTTCAGTTTTGTCGATTTCGACAGGTTCAGAAATTTTTAAGGAAATATAAGCCTACTATTTTTAAGATAATGTAAAAAGACATCTTTATTTGGGGTCCTTAGATTAGTGATTACGATATTATGTATTGAAACAGTGATTTAAAAACGTATGACCAATGGAGGTTTTCTAATTTAATAAATATATAACAGCAATTTTTAAGCGGAAAAAGTTACATCTTGTTCTATTTCATATAATAGTGAAGTATATTTAAACATTTTAAAAGCTGTATGATGGTTTCGTAGCAATTTAATATATTAATTTTCAAGTACACATAGAAATAAAATGATATTATTGATCCAATTTCATTAAATAAAAAGTAATATAAAATCATCTTGTTTGATAACTTGCATTTTAAACTATTAAAATAAATCGTAAATTCAACAACAAATAAATATTAACAATTGAAAGGATGTCAGATCTTTACTGAATATTAATAAAAATAAACTGTTCAGGTCATCGAATTTATTTTATTAAATGCACACATTTTACGTATTAAGTTTAGGATTTTTTTTATTCGTTCTTAGTTTTGGATGTTTGGAAAAAAATTCAAAATAATTCTGTTCCTGATTAGGTGTAATGTCTTAAAATGTAAATTATTCAGCAATATTAATGTACTTCAAGAAAAATACATTTATCCATCAAAATCATTGTAAATATAATCACATTGACGCATTGAATAAAAAAACCTCATTGAAATCACTCTAGAGAATAGCTCCACAGATTCTAATTTTCATTGCTGAGATCAATGCTAGCAAAGAGTTCTAGCTCGCAGAAAAAGACAGAAAAAATAAGTATCTTTTCAATTAGTTAAGACTTCTGAATTTTTACTTCCACAATTCTGATCTTTCTATAGTAATATATTTAAATTTTACTAGGATGTCGTTTATACAAATTTTATTGCTTGAAGTATTCTAAGAATAATGAAAGTATGACTTTTTTTAAATTGAAAAGTCTTAAATAAGAGATAATAATTAATCAGATTGACTAAAATTTTCACAACTGGTTTGCATTTTTTTCAATGTCTATAATTTTTTCTTCGGAAAAAATGTTGAAGCCAATATTTTTTTTTTAGTCTTCTCAGTGATGGTGGTGTGGTGTAACCACATTTTTTCCTTCTCCGAAAAATGATTTCAAAGTACCTCACAGCAAGAATAATTTAAAATAATGATACCTCTTTAAAATTTCACAAATATTTTCATTCTTTCTCGGGTTATTACTCGTTTTAATGAGTAATATCAAAATGTGGTTATTTAAATAATCACAGAAATTAACCAATCATACCAACTAATCATAGAAATACTATCTTTATATTGCAAGTAAGAATTAACCACTTGTCATAAGAGTTAAAGTTTGGTTTAATATTTTTTTCATTAAAAATTAAAAACATATCTACATGTTTTTTTAAAAACTTTCCCGAAACATTTAACGCCACCCAGTTTTGGGAGATTTCTTTTTATTTCAGTTTTACATTTGAACAATACTTTAATGCCTTTTAAAACATCTCAAAATAAATTTCTTTTCCACTTTACCAGCATGCTTCTCAGATGTGATGTTACTTATTTTCATAAATCTGAAAGATGGAAATGCACCTCAAAAATATTTGAGAAAAATCTAATTTTTCTGGTATGACTTAATTGATAAAGCCATAAGAATCTCTGAAAAAGAAATATATAAATAGCTATTCTATTTTCATTTTAAAGAATTCTTTCTAAGTAATTATTATGGTATTATTTTTAGCATTAAAACATTTTGTATAGAGCATGGAATATTGAGAATTAAATCGCTTAGAATAATATTTTCGTTAAAACAATTCATTCAAAACTGTGAGTAAAATACGAAATAGCTCCTTATCACAGATTTATATATAATTAAATGAAACTACTTTTGCTGGTATTTTAAAAGAGTTACTTAAATTATATGAATCAAATGGAACACTTCAAATCAAATTAATTTCAGCAAATCTTGTTGAGTTTGTAAGTGGTTTTCTTCTCTCATTCTAATAATCCTCAAGGGGAAATTCTTTTAATAGATTGTTTGATTTGAGAGCTTCTTTCTGTGAAGGAGCTGTGTGCATGTAAATAAATATAACAACTTAAAGTTAAGAGAAACTATTTCTCGTAGGGAGTTAGCAGTGAATCTTGAAATGTGTTAGCTTAATTATGTCTGTGAAATCTACCTTTGGAATATCATCGGGTCTTGGAGTAAGACTCGGTGTCTTATAATCATTGTCAAGATCACTTCAAGCTTTGGTAACTCGTGAGTATGTCTTTCTTCATCTACTCATGATAAGTAAAATTTGTAATTATTATAAATTAGCCCTAACTCGTTCTCATTAGCTAGTTATAACCAGATTAGATATAGAATCGATTAAAATAAAAGGTAGATTTTTAAATAGCTCTTCCTTTGGTTCCACACTAATGTAAACTCAGATTTGCCACAAGTTGTACGACTTGACATATTGAAGAAATCTTAAAAATTGGAGTAAATCTTTTAAAAAGTCAGTTCAAATTCAGTATTGACGATGAAATATTTCATATAATCCTCAGTGATTTTGCGTATTATTTTCTAAATTACAAATCAGTTGTGAAATATTTATTAGATGAAAAATTTTCCTAGTCTTTTTTAAGCTAGATAATATATATTTAGCATCAGAAAAAGTCATTTACTTCATAAGTCTTAACGAGGAACACATACTTGAAGAGTGTCCAAACTTTAAAAAATCCTGAAACCAGTATTTGGTCATTAATTAGAAATTCAAGGAGGAAAACGTGACAAGTAGAGTATAGATTATTTAAAATATTCTTTCAAAGTTATAGGGTCATGTTAACCGTAAAATTAACAATGCTTAGACCTAGATGCCTCATAGATACAAAACAATTTATGTTAGCTGAACGTCTTATAAAATATTTTTATTAGTAGTTGCTGCGGAAGTTCTCAATATCTAATATCGTGGAACTCGCCAAGAAATGATAAAGCCCTGCTAAAAATATAAACTTAAATTTTCATGTTTCTAAGAATATCTAGATGTATATTGATTGTTTTTTCCATTCCAAGTTGAGTACTGAAGACTTTTCTCTCCGATGAAGATATATTAACCTCCTAATTTCCACTGGCGTATACATCCGTTTCGCTTACCCAGTGTGTCAAGTGACCCGGACGTATATATGCGTCTTTTCGAAATATTATTCTTTCCTTTGTGCTGCTATGAATAAAACTATTCCGAAGACTTTAGATTGTAATAAAGGGATTTTGACAGTGTTTGCTATGGATTCACTCATTTCATAGAAAAATTGGCGTTTTTGTGCCTTTTCTCCCCCCCCCCAAATACCCCGCATACGCGTGCCAATGTGAAAAACGATGACACTGGGGAGCAAATCACGTAATTTTTGATTGGCAGTTAGGGGGTTAACAAGTGAAAATTTTAAATATTCTTTTCATATATACTTTCTATTAAATAAATAGTAGAATCTGCAGTCATTAAATGAGATTCCTAAGAGTAAAATCTTACAAAAGATTGGTCACAGAATATATTTTACTACGTATACGAGAAATTCATATTTATAAAAGTTATTGTGTTCATTCAATGATCAGAATAAGATGAATAATGAAACTATGGTAATGAAAATTAGAGGGCGAAGGCAGCTCACAGAATTTGTGTGTTACTAAAGAGCCTTAAGTGGGGTTTCTAAACACATAAATAAATTAAACTCATCACTGTATGATGCTAATTATGGATGGCATAACCTACATTATCTACCTGAAAAGAGAAAATGAAGACAAATATATGAGTTTGTCCAAACAGAAATATATAATTTTGCACTAATATTTCTGACTCAACAACTGAAAGGAGATGAACATGTTATTATCTCCGTTCGCTAGTGAGTCATTACTTATTTGTCACAGAAACTTATTATTTATTAATTAAAACGTTATATTTCCATTAATAAGAAATTATATCCATGTAAGTACGAATGTTTTTCTTTCATGTTATATATTAATATTTGTCTTTCAGTTCCCAATGCTTTGCACTTGGAAAAGAGAAATTCGAGGGGTTTTTTTTTTTGCTCCTTTGCTCTTTAATTAGTAAAAGTATTTTACATTCTAATACACGTTTTCACTCCCAATTAAATACGGAAGAGTATCATTTCTCAAAAATTTAAAGACTTTGGCTGAGTTATCTCCCAATTTATACTAGATATATATTTAAAGTATAATAAATGGTTAAAATATATATTTTTTAACACAATACAGTTTTCTTTTTAAGTAATGCATCTATAAATATGTGATCCAATTTTTTGGTAAGAACTAAAATCTTATCTTGCCCGTATTTTCAGCAGGTTTTTTTACTTTGTGAGTAAGAGTCAGATAAATATTAGTACATATTCAACTGAGTACAAATTAAATGTACTCATAATGAAAAGAATTAATCAAAAACTTATCATCCTCGTATTCGAAAAAGAACTTAATTATTATAATAACATTCTAAGAAATTTATCTTTTACAAGAATACATTTTTAGATATTAAAACTATGATATATTAAAAGAATGTATTTATGCATTAAAAAATTTAAGAACGAAAGTTTTGGTTATAATTTGATGAAAGAAACAAACAACTCTGAAAGAAGAGAATGAAGCACTACGAATAACAATTTACAGTGATATTTTTCAATTTTATTCTAAATTATTCATGGTTTCATGAACAATGCGAATGCAATATCTTATAGCTACACTTTTTTGTTCAATATTATTTTTATCTTAAGAAATAATATATTATATTAAAACTTATAAAAGTTAAAAAATGCTCATTCGTCTAAAATATCATACTACGCTTCCTATAGCTTAAAATGAATCACAAAATGTTCTTCGTTCAAAACCACAATTTGCAAGATAATGTGACTAGTGAAGGAATATTATGAAGCTCCAAAAAAGTATGATATTCTTCTTAAATTACAATTTTCTGTTACGTTTAAAGTGTTAAAATTTCACTACAGAAATTTATTAATCAAAGACGCATTAAATAATTGTACAAAAAGACATTTTTAATAGGGGAAAATGCCATTGGCTATCAAGCTAAAATTTGACTTTTTTTGTATGTAGAGTGCTTTTTAAGTAATTTACACCGTAACACATTGAGATAAATTTTGCTTATAATACATTCCGTCTAAGTAAATAACTGATGTGAAAAATATAATCTTTTTTTATCGCAAGTAAAAGAAAGTATGATAGACTTTGTATTTATTCTAGTCGCAGTGACATATAAAAATAATACTAAAAATGCAATACGCAAAAATGTGTACATATTAAGACATACATTCTTATCTTTTACAGTCTCGTAAAATAAATATTTGCTATTGTATCAGTACCTCTTCTCATCTTATAAAGTATACTTTAGATAGAGACTAAAAAATTCTGTTAAAAGATTTCTTACAATACGCTCTTAAACAGAATGTTCCTAAGATTAAAAAAAAGAGACATATATATATATATATATATATATATATATATATATATATATATATATATATATATATATATATATTTATAATTATTATTAAAAATAGATTTGTGAATTGTTCTAAGAAATTGTAAATTCATTAGAATTCTGTATTATAAAAACTACACTTATGTCCATAAATTAATTATTTACTAATTAATTATTACTCATGTCCATTATTTATTAAACAAAAGGTAAAGAGCAAAAAAGATGCTATATGTTTGACATAATTAATAAAAATTGCAATTTTTACTCCCTGGACCAAATTTCAAAAAAGAACCTATTTACAAAAAACATTATAACATGGTTAGTATGATGCTTAATACGGAGTATGTCTCCCGGACGATGCAATACAGGCCTTACAACGTCTACGCATGCTGAGTATCAAATTATCAATCTGATCTTGGGGAATATTACACCACTCATCAAGCAATGCTCTCCGAAGTTCCGGTAGACAGGTGGGAGGGGGTTGACGGGCTTCAATTCGTCGGCCAAGCATATCTTACACATGCTCTATTGGATTCAAGTCCGGTGAGTATGCTGGCCAATCCATACGGGTGATATCCTCCGATTGAAGGCATTCGTCTACAATGTTTGCACGGTGAGGACGTGCGTTGTCATCCATAAACAGAAATTCAGCACCCATGGCGCCCCGAAACAAACGTACATGTTGTTCCAGAATGACATCCCGATAGATGTGGCCTGTCATCGTTACACTCTGAACATGCAGGTCAGTTCTGGAACCAAGAATAATTCCTCCCCAAACGAGCCATCCTGCACCACCGTAACGGTGTCGTTTAATGGTGTTCTCTTGGTGGTAACGGGTACCAGGCGCTCTCCATATGAAAGTCCGGCAAGAATAAGACTGCAAACCAAACCGGGACTCGTAGGAAAACATCACATAAGACCACTGTTGCGGTGTCCACAATGCATGCTCTCTACTCCAGGTTAATCGCAGGCGACAGTGAGTTGTGGTAAGGGGAACACATCTGATAGGTCTACGAGCATATAGACCAATGTGCCCTAAGCGTCTGTACACGGTCTACCTTGAAACTGTCGTACGGGTAGCTGAAGAGAGCTGACGAGATAGGTCTGATGCTGTGCTCCGTCTGTTTCTTTTGGCAGTAACTGCCAAATACCAGTCCTCGTTCGGCGTTGTAACTCGGGGGTGACCTGTGCTGTAACATCTACTCGCATTACCATCATCTTGGGATCGTTGTCAAAGCCTGGAGACGACACTCTGGGCGATTCCAAGTTCCTCAGATACTTCCAGCAGGGTACGTCCACATTCCAGTCGTCCGATAATTCTACCACGTAAAAAACCATCCAAATGCTTCTTTTGTGCCATAACTATACGGTTATTGCACTGAAAGGGTTTTAAAGCGCTTGTGAACAATTTTACTTCTTTGCCACCATTCCTTATATACCCCTCTCGTACACTCTCGTCATTGTGACGTACTATCCGCGCCATCTGGTGGTTTCCTGTCATTTGCATATTCTTCTTCAAGATGTGTGTGATAATTCTGCAGGTGAAATTTTTATTTTAGAGTTCAATTTCTGTGTGATTCTGAATTATCCTTAATTTATGGACATGAGTGTAAATTTTTGATGACATTCTAAAATATTTGCGGTTATACTGTAGTCACATCAAGCGCAAATATTTAATCGCATTTTTCCCTACATATAAACTAGATCTAGTTTCTCAAAATCCATTTATATAAATTTATTTTTTCATTAACATACTGTTTACAATTTAAATTCAAATTCAGCGTCTCATTTATTCATAAAAAATCACTACACATATTTTATACTTGACTGAATTTTTTTTTTAAATATTATATTGCAAAATTTGCTTAGTTAGACACAACCAGTACTAATAAGCTAACATTTTCTTTCAAAAAATTCTGCAAGTAATTGTGCATTTAATTCAATGATAAATCTTTTTTAGGATAAACCAAGAGCTTTTTTAATTTTCTAAAATTAATTATAATCAGACGAAGGAGGATATGAGAGTGTAATCTAAACTAAAGTATCTGGTAAACAGAAAATTTTTATTTATTTATTCTTAAATAATATAATGATCCTTCGTATGTATAGATGCATACTTCTCAGTATAAAATATTTAAAAGATTGTCTAATGAAATTTGAGGATGAAAATGTAAACTAATTTTTCGTATTTAGAAGAAAATTTGTAGATCTCGTACTTAAAAAAAAGATTTGTAGTGGTGAAGAAAATCATCACAACAAATACTTTATTCCTAACTATGCTCTAATATACGACAAGTAGATTTTATATAGAATTTGAAATTGAGTCTGGACTGTGTGATTTCCCCATCTATAAAATATTCTACTTTATCTTATTAAATGTGTATGATTAATCTTCTTAGAGTCTTTCTTTTTTGGTGAGGGTATACAAATTTTGAATACGAAACACTCTCGCATTTAAATATTCTTGGGATTAAGACTGATTTAATAAAAGAAATTCATTTAGACTATCAGATAAAGTTAATTTGACTTTTAAGGCTCCAATTTTGTTGGGAAGTACACAGGTGTTCAAAATTAAGAGAATTTTTAGATTTTGTCCATTATCTCTAGAACTACTGGATAGATTTTAATGAAATTTGGTACGTATATAGGACTGATATAATGCAAAAAATCATTCAACAATTAATTTATACACGTCTACATATTCTTGCCATACTTTCATACGGAGAGAACCAGGGACCAGCTATCTGCCCTACAATATCAGAGAAATCGATCATTACGATAGCGGAGACGTGATGGCCAGGACAGGCATA